>MU744595.1:16007-109632 GCA_026770625.1 Nicotiana glauca | reverse complement strand
TTAGTATGGGCAGCTTGGCGTATATTCCAGTTGGGGAGAGGCCCTTTGCAGTTGATGTTCAGGCGTTGGCCAATCGGATGGTGAGGTTAGATATTTCAGAGCCGAGTCGGGTGTTGGCTTGCGTTGTTTCTCTGTCCTCCTTGTATGACCGCATCCGAGAGTGCCGCTATGATGATCCACATTTGCTTGTCCTTAAGGATAGAGTTCAGCATGATGATGCCATGGATGTGACCATTGATGATGACGGTGTGTTGAGGATGCAGGGCCGGGTCTGCGTGCCCAATGTGGATGGGCTTCGGGAGTTCATTCTAGAGGAGGACCACAATTCGCAGTACTCCATTCATCCAGGTGCCGCAAAGATGTATCAGGACTTGAGACAGTATTACTGGTGGAGGAGGATGAATAAGGATATTGTGAGTCATGTAGCTCGATGTCTCAACTGCCAGTAGGTCAAGTACGAGCATCAGAGACCGGGCGGTGTCCTTCAGCGTATGGTTATTCCTGAGTGGAAATGGGAAAGGATTACTATGGATTTTATGAGCGGTCTCCCTCAGACTTTGAGGAAGTTTGATTCAGCTTGGGTGATTGTGGATTGGCTGACCAAGTCCGTGCACTTCATTCCAGTATGTACTACTTACTCTTCGGAGCGGCTGGCAGGGATCTTTATTCGGGAGATTGTCAGGTTACATGGAGTTCCAGTGTCTATTATCTCGGATAGAGGTACTCAGTTCACTTCTCAGTTCTTGAGGGTATTTCAGCGGGAACTGGGTAGACAGGTGGAGTTGAGCACAGCATTCCATCCTCAGACGGACAGACAGTCCGAGTGCACTATTCAGATTTTAGAGGACATGTTGCGTGCCAGTGTTATAGATTTTGGAGGTTCATGGGATGAGTTTTTACCACTTGCAGAGTTTGCCTACAACAACAGTTATCAGTCGAGCATTCAGATGGCCCCGTATGAGGCGTTGTATGGTAGGCGGTGTAGATCTCCTGTTGGATGGTTCGAGCCCGGCGAGGCTAGATTGTTGGGGACTAAGAGGGTTCAGGATGCTTTAGAGAAGGTGAAGTTGATCCAGGAGAGGCTTTGTACAGCACAGTCGCGCCAGAAGAGTTACGCGGACCAGAAGGTTTGTGATGTGTCTTATATGGTAGGCGAGAAGGTCTTGTTGAAGATTTCGCCCATGAAGGGTATTATGCGGTTCGGGAAGAAAGGGAAGCTAAGCCCGAGGTTCATTGGGCCTTTTGAGATACTCAGGAGGATTGGGGAGGTGGCATATGAGCTTGCCTTGCCACCCAGCTTGTCTAGTGTGCATCCGGTATTCCATGTATCTATGCTCCGTAAGTATGTTGGGGACCTGTCTGATGTAATAGACTTCAGCATGGTTAAGTTGGATGATGATTTGTCATATGATGTAGAGCCGGTGGCTATTCTGGGTCGACAGGTTCGAAAACTGAGGTCCAAGGATATTGCTTCAGTGAAGGTGCGGTGGAGAGGTTGGCCCATGGACGAGGCTACTTGGGAGACTGAGCAAGAGATACGGAGTAGATAACCCCACCTATTTGAGACTCTAGGTATGTTTCTTGACCCGCTCGAGGATGAGCTTTTATTTTAGTTGGGGAGGATGTGACGACCCGACCCGTTGTCACGTGAGTTACCGACCCATTTCCTCCATATTATGTTTCTCTATGATTTAATATCAATATTTGAGTTGATCAGGTAGAGTCGGATTGGTTTTAGTTGGAAATGAGGCGCTTAGCCTCTTGGAAGGAAGCTTGTTTTGGAAAAGTCAATCGGAAGTTGACTATATAGTTAGAGGGCTCGGATGTGCGTTCTGGTGGTTCGGTTAACTTCTGGGGAGGATTTGTGACTTAGGAGAGTGATCGAAATTGAATTTGGAGGTCCAGTGTAGAATTAGGCTTGAATTGGCGAAGTTTGAATTTTGGCGGATTTCGGTTGATAGGAGAGATTTTGATCCGAGGGTCGGAATGGAATTCCGAGAGTTGCAGAAGCTTCGTTAGGTGACTTTGGATGTGTGTGCAAAATTTCAGGTCATTCAGACGTCGTTTGGTCGTGTTTTTGATCGAATGTGAGTTTCGGAAGTTTTAGTTTAACTTAGGCTTGAATCCGTGGTGAATTGATGATTTTTGTGTTGTTTGACATGTTTTGATGATTGGAACAAGTTCATATGAAGTTTTCGAGTAGGTTGGTATTTTTGGTTGAGGTCCCGGGGGCCTCGGGGTGATTTCGGATGGTTAAACGGGAATTTTGGAAGCATGCAGCAGTTCTGATCTTCAGGCTTCTGGTATTTCCGCATCTGCGGAAAAGGAGCCGCAAGAGCGGTTCCGCAGTTGCGGCTATAGGGTCGCAGAAGCGGTCCTTGAGGGGCCTGGAATTTTCCGCAAAAGTGGACATGCGGACCGTAGAAGCGGTCTCGCATTTGCGATTGGTTGACCGCAGAAGCGGTCCTGGGTAAAAGTCGAAGAACCGCAGAAGCGGATAAATAACCGCAAAAGAGGTGTCGCAGAAGCGACAAAATCATCGCAGAAGCGGAAACCGCAGTTCAGGGGTATTAATTTCACCTTCGCGAATTTTAGAAGCAACTCAACATTTTCATCTCGGACTAAGGAGATTTTAGGCGATTTTCGAAGAGGGTTTCGAGGGTCTTCATCAGGTATGGATTCTTGGTCTTAGATTATGTTGTTATGGTATAAAAACGTGGATTTACACTGAAAATCCAAGGGAATTAAGGCTAAAAATGGAGGTTAGGGCTTGAAATTTGAAAGAGTTTTAACTAGTGATTTGAGGGGCCAAATAGACTCCGATTTTGGTGAATTTGGTATGTATGAACTCGTGGCGAGATAAAGAAGCCGGTGATGTTAATTTCACAATTTTTCGAGGCATGGGCCCAGGGCTCGGGTTTTTCCAACTTCGTATTTTTGGGTATTTTTTGAGTTCTTTCAATTGGGTTATGTCCCATAAGCTTATTATAATATATTCCTTGTGGTTTTGGTCAGATTCCATACTCTAGGAGCTCGATTTGTGAGGGAAGCGCAAGGCGAGCTAGGATTCCGGCCGGATTGAGGTGAGTAATGGTTATAAATGATGTATTGAGGGTTGGAAACCCCGTATTTGCACTATGTGGTGCTATGTTGAGATGAGACACGCGCCGTATGATGAGCGTGGTGATGTTACTGCTAGGGATTTGGACTCGGTCCATCCCGATTGATGACTCTATTGTACTTTTGACTGAAACTGAGCTTATATCCGTATATTTTGGGCTAGTTGCCACGTTTGGGGCCTTGTACCGATCTGTAAAACCCTTAGGGGGCATGTTGAGCTAATTGATCTCACTTTACTTGTTGAAAACATACTCTCAGTCATATCCTTAACTGTAAAACATAATATGAACCGGTCTTAGCAATTTGCACTCTAAATGAGAAATACCTGGGGTTGGAAACCCCGACTTAGCTGAGTGGGCCCGAGAGGCCAAGTCTTATTGACTGAGAGGGGTCAAGGACCCCATAGTGAGGGTATTTGATATATATACAGGATCGGGTTGCATGCCGCAGTAGTATATACATATACATGTATTGGATCGGACTACACGTCGCAGTAGTATATATATTATATGGATCGGACTGCACGTCGCAGTAGTATATATATTATATGGATTGGACTGCACGCCGCAGTAGTATATATATTATATGGATCGGACTGCATGCCGCAGTGACATATTATTTGGATCGAACTGCACGCCGCAGTATTATAGCGCTTGGGCTGAAGGAGCCCCTCCGGAGTCTGCACACACCCCCAGTGAGCACAGAGTATATTATTATTGGATCGGGGTGCGCGCCGCAGTAGTGTATATTATTATTGGATTGGGCTGCATTCCGCAGTAGTATATACTATTATCGGATCGGGTTGCGCGCCGCAGCAGTGTTGGTAATTTGCCGGACTTTGAGAAATTTTCATTTGTTTTCCCTGCTCAGCTGTTGTTTACTGCTTTTACTGTTGGTTATAGAACTGTGTAGTGTTTCTACGAGAATTCTTACTTTCAGTTGTTATTTATTGCTATTACTCACTGAGTTGGATTACTCACTTTACTCCCTGCACCTTGTGTGCAGATACAGGGATCCAGGAGGCATAGCTGAGTTTGTTGCTGCTGCCTAGTTCATCTGTCGGAGTCATCGAGGTAGCTGTCTGGCGTCCGCAGGACCCGATTTCTCCCCTTATCTTTCTTTACTTCCGCATCTAGACTTTCATATGTATAGGATGTTGTTCTGTTAAATCTAGAGGCTCTGACTCGTGACGCCAGATCTGTTATGGGCTGTTATTACTATTATTGTGGATTCCGCACTATTTATATTACTATCAGTTCAAAAATCTTTGCTCAATTGGTATTTTGAGTTTAATAAGTGGGTTGGAAATGTTCAAATGGTCGGGCTTGCCTAACAAGGTGTTGGGCACCATCACGACCGGGGTTTGGGTCGTGACAACTTTAAATCGCCATGCCCAGTACAGTTAAATTTTGGTTGCTCAGTGATTGCTATCTAAATCAACAGGTAATATCACGTAGGTTTATTCTCTTCCTTTTGATATTCACTTTTAGGGGTTTTGAGAATAAAATTTATATATTTGATAGATATATATCTTTATGCGTATATATATTTGACTTTGTAATATTTGATTTTTAGGATAAGTCGAGTCACTTGAGAATGAGTATCTGGTTCAAAGTTGCTTTACATATTACTACGCTGATGAATCTATTTGTCTTGCAAAAAATTATTGCGAAGTAAGATTGAGATTGATAAAACAATGAGTGGGTTGATAGATTTTGTGAATTTGATCCTTTGCTAAATTGTGACAGTAATATAGAATATATGGATGAATACTTAGCTTATCCAGAAGGACATGTAATGTAATTATGTAAGTCCCTTGAGCCATATGCACACTCCAGCGCTATGTTGGTGATGATTCTTGGTGGCATTAAGAATTTGTATTATCCAATATAGTAAGCTACTAAATAAAAGTTCTTTATCATCTCATCCAATGATGATAGAAACTTTCTAGATCTCAGTGATAATAGAATTAACTGTGTAGAGATAATAGAATTAACTGTGTGGCTTTGTAGAGTGCGAAAGAAGGGCTAGAAGTTGCTTTGGTAGCCAGGATGGTAGCAACAATACAAATGACAGGATATCAGGTAGTGTCTTTAATGTGAGGTTAATGATAAAGAAAATCGGCAATCAAACGCAATTTGGTTCAATATACTTGTGGAGTGATGAGTTCCATTAACACCTCATGTCATATCCCTTAAGCATTGTATTTATTTTTTAATTTTTTTTGCTTTTGAAGTAGTAAAATACTAGTATATCTTTTTATGGCCTTTAGCTTCTTTGATTTTGAAGTTGTAATTTCTAGAAACCAAGTAAATTGTCATGTCAAAGTATTTTTTTTATGTACTATACTCATCAAATTATTATATATTTTGTATTTGTCTGTAATTTTACATTCATCTATTCAGCAACTATTATAATCCAATTTTTCACTTTAATCAACTTTATGTTTAAATATACTATCACGGCTGTTCCCCGCATTGGGCCCGTGCTAGCACAGGAAATCATGATCTAGTATAATAATGTATGCCCACATAAATTTCTATGGCTGGTTTAGATCATAAGTTTCGAAAATAATTCTTTTATTTTTAAATTTCTTGCACAGTCAAACACCATCATATGAACTAGAACCTCAAAATAAAAATTTCTCTTCGCCTTACTTTATCAACTAAAAAAGTCTCAAAAGGAGGAAAATATAATGTTAAATTTTGGTAGTCTACCCAGAAAAAGAACATAGTATGCCAAGTAGCCATATGAAATTATGCTCAGCATGATTTTACCACATTAAAGATGAACTAAATTGATGCAATATTCTTGAGCATCAAGGTTTATAACAATTTAAATAATTTAATCTCTTTCTTTATGTAGAAAGACCATATTACATATTTTATTCTTGTCTTTGTATTAGAGAAAATAAATATTGTACATAAAATCAATTATGTGGCTGACATGGTAAGACACATGGATCACTAGAAAAGCAACAGCTGGATAAGAGCATCAAAAAAGACGCGAGTCTTAATAGATACGAGAAAAACATCCACGAGATGAGAATAAACGGCTGTGCGAGTCTCTTTAGCGATTTGAAGAGGCACCGAATGAACCAAGACAGTAAAAAGGGCAGATTCATTGGTCTTCAATTAATGAGCATGGATGATTACAAACGTTACAGAATCTTCACGAAACAGTTACGATTACCAATTATAGAGTTTCATTAATGTCATTAATGCTCATAATAACTCGGTCATAAAAGAGAAAAAGACGTTGTACTTGGAGGCCAATATATAAGGGAAAGAAATGTTATCTGTATGGACACATTCTGATTATTATTGGAATATGATTACTTTCTTTTGCTTACTACTGAATACTTTGCTATTTCATATTCTAATTTCATTTCTTATTATGAGAATATTGATTTTCTTGATCATCAGTAGCCCGAGTACTTCTAAAAATAGGTTTTGACCGAAATTTATATTTCTTGGCTAAACAAATTTGTTCCATCACCAGGAAATTGATAATATATTCACTTTCCAAATTCATTAAAAACTCATGTCGACTGCTAACGACAACAACTAACAAAATCAGCAACACCAGTTGAACCAGCAAAATCAACAAGAAGATGGAACTCCGGTCCCTTAACCACGAAACTCTCCTCAACAATACCCAAAAGGGTCACCTGTTAGATCTATACCACATGCAAATGACCAACACGGGGACGATCAAGCTATTGATAAAGCATTGAAGAAATTCATTGCAGAACAAGTCAACAATACCCTTAAAGCTTTTGTTAGTGGGCTGGCAACTGTACACCAACTCCACCTCCAAATAGCACCGCAACCATAGAAACATTCACAAAGGAAGCGCTAACATGGTATTCTCTTTTATCTGAAAATTCTATTGATTTTTTTTGCTGAGCTTGCAGATTCATTTATAAAAGCACACCCGGGAGCACAAAAAGTTGAAAAAGGGATGGAAGACATCTTCAAAATAAAACAAGGAGATACAGAGCTACTCATGGAATTCGTCGATAGATTCCAGTGTGAAAGAATTATGTTAGCACGTGTACTTGACAATTGGGAGGCTATGGCATTTGCAAGTAATCTAAATGAAAAAATCTTAGAAGCCATGAGGAGACTCAAAGAAAGCTTATGATAATTCCCTTCAACAACTTGGAATGGTGTTTACGACATGTATAGCACGAAGATGCGCATAGAAGAAGATACTATCACTCAACCATGGGGAGATGAAAGAGTGAGTTCGAGGCGACCAGAATTTGAAAAAAGGTCCGGTTAGAACAGGTATGAACCTTACATGGGACCAGCAGGAAGGGTTTATGTTCAAAACAAGAGAACCCTAGGCACAATTCTAGATTAAGGGATAGAGATTCGGGTTTGTCATCCAAGTTTGGAAAGGACTGAGACACGCGAGATATGTGGGACAACGATAAAAGTTCAAAAGTGATGATTGGTGGTTACAGTTTCAATGTTAGCACATCTGAGTTGGTAGTTATTTTAAGAAGCCTAGGAGATAAGGTGCGGTGGCCAAAAGAAATGAGATCGAACCCCAACAGAAGAAATCCATATTTCTGGTGCGAGTTTCATAATGATCACAGTCAGATAAACAACAGATTGCTACAAAGTGAATTAGAACACTTACTAAAACAAGGCTACTTAACTAATTTGTTTAGTGACAAGGCTAACCAAACATATATAAAGAATAGATAGGACCCACCGGAACCTCCATCACCAAAGAGAACGGTTAATGGAATAAGAGGAGGAGAGGGGGTCAATGGTATGACATATACGGCTGCAAACAGGTGTCAAAAATCGTAGTCATCCAGAAAGGGAAGCAAGTTTGCCAAGTTTTTGAAGAAGACAATATAATATTTGATGATGCAGACGCAGATGGCGCATTGATCCCACACAATAATGCACTAGTAATATCTTTACTTGTACATGATAGTAATGTGAAATAATTTTTGATAGATCCAAGTAGCTCTGTAAATATCATTCTTTAAAGAGTGATAAATGAGATGCAAGCTGATGACAACTTGGTACCCAAAGCACGTACCTTATCTGGGTTTCACAATTCAAGTGTTATCACAAAAGGGGAGATAATACTCACCACATTCGTAAAAGGAGTAGTCAGTGATATGAAATTTCAAGTAATAGTTATGAACATGGCATATAATATTATCCTCAACAGACATTGGATTCATGATATGGATGTTGTTCTATCTACTTTACATTAGGTTATTAAGTTCCCTTCGCAATAGGGAATAAGGTAAATCCATGGTGATCAACATGCTTCTAGAAGAATTAATTTAGTGGCAGATTCAAGCATACAAAATGACGTTGCAGATGAAAAATAGCAACTATAGAATTCAGTTGAGGGTTTAACAACTCAAACCTCAACTGAAGATGGACAAACATATGAAGACTCAATGCTTGATACTATTCAAGAACCAAAAGAGAACGAAAACATCAAAACAACAATTGAAGAACTCGAAGTTATGGTGCTGTTTATACATTGGACAAACAGAAAAGTTTACATCGGAACCAATCTGAGCCCAGAATTGAAAGGTAAGTTAATTGAATTTTTAAAAGCTAATGCAGATTGCTTTGCTTGGTCGAATTCAGATATGAGAATGATACCCCGGAGGTGATGACCCATAAGCTGAATGAAGAGCCAGCACATCCACCTGTCAAAGAAAAGAAAAGGAAGCAAGGATCCTTCAAAAGTCAGGTGATTCAGAAAGAGGTACAAAAGCTTTTAAAAATTGGGTCTATCCGAGAGGTAAAATATCCTAATTGACTAACTAATATTGTTGTGGTACCCAAAAAGAATGGTAAGTAGCGAGTTTGTGTGGACTATATTGACTTGAATAAAGCTTTCCCTAAAGATTCTTTTCCTTTACCACACACAAATCAACTAATTGATGCTACTGCAAGACATGAATTGTTATGTTTTTAGATGCCTACTCAAGATATAATCAGATAAAAATGGATCCTTTAGATGAGGAAAAAATTTCCTTTATTATAGAAAGGGGACATACTATTATAAAGTCATGTCTTTTGGTCTAAAGAATGTTGGAGCCACATACCAGATGTTAGTAACGAACATGTTCCAGTAGCACCTGGGAAAACCATGGAAATCTGTATTAATGAAATGTTAGTCAAGTCAACACAGACGGGGGATCACATCCAACATTTGTCAGATACATTCCAGATTCTCCGCAAGTTCAATATGAAGTTAAATCCCAAAAAGTGTGCATTTGGTGTGTCATCAGGTAAGTTCTTATGTTTCCTTGTTTCTAATTGAGGAATTGAAAATCCAGTGTAGATTAAAGCTGTTGAAGAAATACCAGATATACTCACGATCAAAAAAGAAGTGCAGAGGTTGACAGGTAGGATTAGCAGCATTGGG
The DNA here is from genome assembly GCA_026770625.1 of Nicotiana glauca. Classification (NCBI taxonomy): domain Eukaryota; kingdom Viridiplantae; phylum Streptophyta; class Magnoliopsida; order Solanales; family Solanaceae; genus Nicotiana; species Nicotiana glauca. The sequence continues at coordinate 100,092 of MU744595.1, read as the reverse complement.
AAGATTCATTTCTAAATCTTTGGAGAAAAGCTTTAAGTGCTTTTCAGTATTGAAAAAGTAAAGCCAATTTGAGTGGACTGAAAAATTCCAAAAAGCACTCAAAAATCCCTAAACATACTTGACAAATCCACCGTTGCTGACTAAACCAAATGCTGAAGAAAGGCTACTCATCTACCCCGCTGTGTCAGAGATGGTTGTAAGTGCCGTATTAGTTCGAGAAGATAAAGGTAAACAATCTCTAATTAATTATATTAGTAAGTCCCTATTGGATGTTGAAATAAGATATCCATATTTAGAAAAATTTGCTTTATCACTAATAATGGCATCCAGAAATTTAAGGCCTTATTTTCAATGTCACCCTATCTCTATACTGACTACCTACCCCTAACGAAATATATCGCATAAGCAAGAGTTATCAGGTAGACTAGCCAAGTGGGCCATATAATTAAGTGAATATGACATCACATAATATCAACCTAGAACTGTGATAAAATCATAGGTTTTAACAAATTTCGTGGTAGACCTTAGCCCACGGATGTTAACAGAAGTAGAAAAGGAATTGCAAGTATTTAATGGGTCTAATCCAGGTACTTGGACCTGTTTATCGATGGCTCCTGAATGTTAAAGGAGCAAGTTTAGGCATTGTTCTAATCCCACTTCGGGAGAAACTATATGACAAGCCATAAAATTCTATCCTATTACTAATAATGAAGCAGAATATGAAGCTATTATTGTCGGTTTAGAATTGGCATGAGAGCTCGGAATAGAGCAGGTTATAATCAAAAGCAACTCGTAGCTCGTAGTTAATCGGATGCAGAGGACTTATATAGCTAGAGAGGTGAGGATGTATCAATATTTGGAAAAGGCAAGACATTTGATCAGGAAATTCCAATCTTGGAAAATTGTGCAAATACCCAGAGAAGAAAATGTCGAAGCAGACCCGTTGGCTAATCTTGCATCCGTTGCAGAAGTAACAAATGAAGAAAATGCTTCTGTAATACGTTTGTTTCATTTGGAACTCGATCGAGATAAAAATGAGGTAAATTTCAATAATTTAACCTGGTATTGGAGAAATGAGATCGTTAATTTTTTTGCAGTACGGAATTCTACCTGAAGATATGAAATAGGCTCAGGCACATTGACAAAAAGCTTCCCGTTATTGTTTGGATTGCGGTAACTTATATCGAATGATGTTCGGTGGTCCTTTAGTAAGGTGTCTTGGACCTTCTCAGACAGAGTATGTGATGAGAGAAGTACATGAAGGACATTGTGGAAATCACGCAGGAGGAATATCCTTGGTAAAACCCCTAATTAGAGAAGGGTATTATTGACCTAAAATGGAAGAAGAGGCAGAAAGCTTTGTGGCCAAATATGACAAATGCCAAAGATATGGTAACAATATACATCGCCCAGCAGAGTTATTACATCTGGTTACTACACCATGACCTTTTATGAAGTTGGGGATGGATATCGTGGGTCCATTACCACAAGCAAAAGGAAAGGTATGATTTTTATTAGTACTCACTAGTTTTTTACCAAGTAGGTAGAAGCAGGTGCCTTCAAACAGGTGCGAGAAAAAGAAGTCAGGGACTTCATTTGGCGAAACATCATATGACGGTTTGGAGTTCCAAAAGAAATTGTATGTGATAACGGCCCACAATTTATAGGCACAAAAATCACAAAAATTTTTCAAAGTTGGCAAATGAAAAGGATTACTTCAACACATTATCATCCTGTGGCCAATGGACAAGCTGAATCAACAAACAAGTTTATTGTTAATAACTTGAAGAAAAGGTTAGAGGAGTCAAAAGGAAAGTTGCCACAAGTGTTGCCTGGAGTCTTATAGGCGTACCGAACAACAACAAAAATGGGTACGGGAGAGACTCTATTTTTATTTGTGTATGGTGCTGAAGCCTTAATTTCAATTGAAATAGGTGAACCAAGTACAACATACACCCAAGCAATCGAAGAGTCAAATGAGGAGGAGATGTGAATAAATCTCGATTTTCTTGAAGAAAGGAGAGAACAACCTTGATAAGGATGGTAGCGCAGAAGCAAATTATTGAGCGATACTACAATCAAAAAGCTCATCTTGGGTACTTCAATATTGGGGACTTCGTACTCATGAAAGTTTTTCAATCAGCGAGAACAGCCAATGCAGGAAAGATGAGTCCAAATTGGGAAGAACCTTACAAGATTCGAGTTATTGCAGGAAAGGGTGCATATGAGTTGGAAACAATGGACGGCAAAGTACACCCATCAAATTGGAATGATGTTCATTTGAAGAAATACTATTTCTAAGCAAAAGAAATACCCACGGTCAGGTATCTCTCCATTACGATTTTTATTTTATACAGTTAAAATTCTATTAAAAATTTTAGATGATAGGCAAAAAGCTAGCCCACACCAAATAATGATATTAGACCTGAAAGACACGCAGAAGTAACATAATTCCCGATCTAGGGTTACAACCTTTCTAATGGAAATATAAAGGATTAAGCAGTCATCACCTAAATTATATATACCTCTGAGTCCCGTATATTTTTCCTTTTTCAATAAAAGGACCACGTAGAAGGAATAATCAAGTGCTCGAGATTTTATACTTCAAAGATCAAACACTTGGGGGACTCTCTATATATAAGCAAGGCAAAGAAGACTTGAAAAATCAGAATTCAAGTCAAACCTAAGGTCCAGAATTCAAGTCAAACCTAAGGTGTACCTAACAAATGGAAGGTTAAAAGCAAACTCAGGAGCCAAAAATACAAGCCTGATTCAAAACCTGTGAAAAATACACTCGTGGATATATATTTCAAAATCTTACAAATGTTTAGGTTAAAGGCAATATTTAATCATGGGTTGCAAGATAAACCCTTGAATTTTGTAAATATCTATTGCAAAGAAAATAGTTACGAAAGAGTTATAGATGATACTTAAATACATATAAAGTATTATATAATTTTGAAGTTCGAATGATACAAAACTTTCCTCAAAGTTATTGAAAGAAACATGTGTGTTCCTATTTCTTCTTTCGTATGTTTACATCATTATAAAGTTGAGATGTCTTCTTCATTAAGTGTCGTTCATAAAAGGACCATCTTTAATAAATCATGCTTGTTTCAAAAAGTCACGAAGTATTGAAGAATTTTTAGTGCATAATAAAGGAGTAGTAGAGAAACTCGAAATAAAATATCATAGAAGTTGAACAAAAAACATAAAAAATGATATTATAATAACTTGGTTAAACTAAGTATGAACTTAGTTCCAACTTAATTGTCTTATACAAAAAAAATCCCAAAACGGACTAGGGGTAAGATTTCCAAAACATTACCCCCAAATGGGACCAGGGGTAAACCTCCAAATGTTCCACCAATAAAAATAAAAATAAAAACAAAGAAAAATTTAAAGCTTTTTCACTTTCACTATGGGGCAGAATCTAAATCGGTAGGATGGAGAGTGGCATCATCACCAGAAGGAAGAGCAACTTGAGCAGAAGAAGGTTGAGCAATAGCTTCACTAGGAGTAATTTCATCACCTTCGGGAATACCAACCTTAGGTAAAGAAAAGTTTTGATCTGCTGTTTCTTTTCAATCGTCTTTCCAGTCTTTGGAATCTTAGTATCCAAGTCAAATCTTTCCCTACCTACTTTCGTTAATACTTCGAGGCGAGTGTTTAAAAAATTCCCACTAACATCAAAAACGACTTTATCTTCAAGTGCCTCATAGTCTTTTTCCCATTGCTCAACCGCAGCTCTTAATTCATCATTCTCGTTCAAAGAAGCATCGTAAGAAGACTGAATGGGAGCAAGAGATCTCTCTAAAAATTTAACCTTGTCTGAAGATACAGGAAGATCTTCTTGAGTTTATAGGAGCATTTGAACAAGCTCCCCAGAGTAAGCTTCTTTTTGGTTTAGCAAATCCCTTAAGCTCCTGATTTCTTTAGAAGCCTAGGAAAGCTGTTCAGCAAATGAGACTCAAGAAAATTCTTATATTTGCCCGCCTAATTAGATGAGGCTTTCTCAACCGCTAGTTCCATTTCCATAACCTTTACTTGCTGCTCTAAGGTACACTTTTCTTCCACTAAAACCTCCATTTCAAGTTGAAGACCCTCGAACGGCTTTTTTCAATTGTCTACCTCAGTGTGATAATAATTCATTAACTGCTCTGTGTGGACAATCCTTTTCATCATCTCCATACCGATGAGATTGATCTACACAATGAAAAGAGGAATGTGATACTAGTAAAATAAAAATCACATAAAATAAAATGACAAGGTTTATACCTTTAAATATGAATGCACAATATCATTCATCCATGTTAGAGAGCTATGACTTTCCAGTTTAGACTTCTCAACTGGGCCAATCAGTGGTTTCAGCCATACGTCAGCTTGACCTGATTTCTTCAAAAGATTACCATCTGCAGGAATCTCGATGGTAACTTGTTTCATCGCCCTACTGCTATGAGAGGAACCAATTTCAACATGGAATGTTGTGGCAGTAGGAACAGTCAAGGAAGTCAAAATAGCCACGGGCGTAGCAGTGGCAATAGCAGCAGGTATGGGCAACTAAGATTCAATTGGAGCATACACAGGAAAAGAGGCAAGAGGTGTTTCCTGAAAAATAAAGCCAAAGCTTTCTTCATCAAATCCACGAGAAAAGAGTTGTTCAGTAGAGTTACGGGGTGCTACATGCATCTCTTTATCATAACTCACTAAGGTAGCACTGTCAGGCTCGAGCATGGGAACATAACTAGGAAGGGGAGTAGCTTCGTCATCTAAAATGACCGGCCTTCTAGCTCTTGGCTTACGAACTAACGAGCCTTCGTCTCGTTCCTCTTCATGTTAAGAGTTTTGTGGTCTATCATCTTTTCCTTTTGACGATTGAACTCAAGATTATCTCATGAGCCTTTGATAGAGAGATCCTTGAAGCAGTGATTTATGCAGCACTCACACCTTGAATGGGAAGCCCTAATAAAGAAAAGGGTTAATAAGTTCAAAGGTAAACATGAAAAGAAGGAAGAAAGTGAAACAAAAAGTTACCGTGAGTTTTCACTTTCCATCCAAATTTGTTTGGAAGATATTTTCAGGACCTTTCTTCCCTTGGAGCAACTGTTAACAATTTTTCTACCCAACCACGAAAAGCAGAAATTTCCTCAACAGATCCCGTGGTTGCTAAAAAGGAAAAGTAAAACAGTTACGATAGTACAAGTTATTCACAAAAAAAAAAAAAGAGAAATAAAAGATTGGAAGAGAAACTTAAAGTTCCACTTCTCAGGGAAGGGCTTATTTTCTTAACCTACTAACCCACTTGTAGGAGCAGCAATAAATCGAGCGTACCATCCACGATCTTTGTCGTCTTCAAGGCTAACCAAAACCCTCTTACCTCTCACCACGTGATTAAAATCCCATGACAGAATAATTTGGGAGACAGACAATAAAAGGTATAGGGTAAAATCACTAGATCTGACAAGTATCTAAGGCATGCAACAACTCTCCATACAATTGGACCAATCTATCCTAAACATACATCAAAGAAACGGCAAAACTCAATTATAACTTGATCAATAGATGGCCTAAAACCTAATGTGAATAGATATATATACACAAAAGAAAAATCAACTTTAAAGGAAGTGATTCTTTTCTCATTAGGGACCAGAATCGGGATGTCAAATTTCCAATAGCTATCTCTATGCACAATAGAAACTAAACTCTCAGTGATCTGTGAAGGGTAGAGATCAGCACGATAGTGAGAAGTCATGGAAGTAACCTGATTTTTAATTAATTCTCGATCTGTGACAAAGGAAAGTTCAACAGGAATAATCTCGTTGATAGTAGGTTCACTAAGCGATTCACTAGAATCTTATTTCTAGCGGAAGATCTATGTAAAGAAGAAGCCTAGTTATAGAAGACAATGGAGGAGTAGAACTAGGTTGAGAAGAAAAACCACGTATAGAAACTGACCCTAAACTACGCAATCTACCACCTCTCCTACTTCTGGTAGGAGCAGAAGATAGGGGAAGTTCATCTACTATGAGAACTTTTCGAGGATCAAGATTTGAAGAAGACATAGTTGTATGAAGAAGTAGTACGTACTGAAGAACAAAAGTAAGTTGTGAATAAAGAAGAATGGAGAAAGTTTTTCATGAAAGTGAAGGCAAAGGATGTATTTATATGCAGAAGCAACTGTCATGTAATAAAGGTAATAATGGAAACGTCAATATGAAAAATGTCACTTCGTGACTGATGCAGCCGCAAAAAAGCCCTAAAACTCGCTTAAAAGTTGTAGAGCCAACGATGACTGTCGCGCGTCACATGCATTAAATGGAAGTGACATACGACGCATTGGTTCAGAAGAAGATACAATGGTACGTAAGAAATGGCGGCAAAAATTCCCGCCTTAAATGAGATCCACTTCCCAAATATTCAATTGCTGAATAATTGGTAAGTGGGGGGGGACTATCTGTATTGGAGAAAATGAATACTAAACATGGAATTAATTATGTGGCTGACATGGCAAGACACGTGGATCACTAGAAAAGTGACAGTTGGAGAAGAGCATTAAAAAAGACGTGAGTCTTAATAGATACAAGCAAAACACCCACGAGATGAGAATAAACGGTTGCACGAGTCTCTTTAGCGATTTGAAGAGGCACCGAATGAACCAAGACAGTAAAAAGGGCAGATTCATTGGTCTTCAATTAATGAGCATGGATGATTACAAACGTTACAGAATCTTCACGAAACAGTTATGATTACCAATTATAGCTTTTCATTAATGTCATTAATGCTCATAATGACTCGGTCATAAAAGAGGAAAAGACGTTGTACTTGGACGTCACTATATAAGGGAAAGAAATGTCATATGTATGGATACGTTCTGATTATTATTGGAATATAATTACTTTCTTTTGCTTTCTACTGAATACTTTGCTATTTCACATTCAAATTTCCTTTCTTATTACGAGAATATTGATTTTCTTGATTATCAGTAGCTCGAGTACTTCTAAAAATAGACTTTGACCGAAATTTCTATTTTTTGGTTAAACAGGCTTGGACATAAACTTAAACTAACCATGCACGTGTGTGGGAGAAACCACAAGAATATTCAGCCAACTTCTTGCAGAAAAAATAAATTATAGAGATATATTAGTTATATTATTTTCCTATTTCACCCTAGTAAATAATTGATTTTTTTATTTATGATTTTACACGAAATAAAAAGATTAGGGTGAAAATGATTTTAAAAATAGAATAATTAAGGTGCAAATCATAGAAGAGTGTACTATGTATTGGGGGTTCAAATTGCAAAGATCATCCAATTGATACGTGCAAGCAATTAGCAAAAGGATATAATGTAAAAGTTAGTGGTGAAATCAATAATATTCAAACCCACATCTCAAAAACTGCATAAAGCTAATTGTCACCGTCGATAAAAGCACTCGCAACTTCTCAATGGGAAAAAGTAAATATATACAACAATAGAAAAAAAAAAAAATTTACTTACAATATTTCTTATGTTCAAAACATTAATTTATGAAAACTAAAAACCTATCTCATCCTGTGTGCGGCAGAATGATCAAAGATTAATTAATTGAGCTCGAAATGACCAGTAACATTCTGCGTCTTCGCCTTTAACTTGGTCAGCATACTCTCCATCTTTGAAGCTATTGCATGTTCGATTCCAATTTGTAGCAAAGTGCACAATAGTAAAACAAAAGCAAGTTGAATATTAGGATTCAAAATTTGGAAATACCATGAAACAAATAAGGAAATGACATCATAAGAATCGATCAAGAAGATCGAGAATAGAAGGATAGCAAATATGATGAAGAGGCAAATCATGATGATGAAAACAGCAAGAAGAAGAATGCATGAGATGAAGAAACCATAAACAAGTGCAATGAGAATTAGCTCAATATTTGGTACCATTTGTTAAGAGGAGGATCAGAGAGAAAACATGAGAATGAAAACGATTTAAATAATGCTAGATGTTGTGGTAGTAGTTTCATAATTATTTGCTTGTGGATTGAGAAAATGTTTGATTTGGAGAAAGGGAGAGAATGAAGTGAGTTTCACTCATTCTTGATAAAATTATCCTTCTCAGGCCATATAACCATTCCCTATACTGCTATATAGAGTATAAAGGAGAAAAGGAATCACTATTATTATTATCATCATTATTATTATAATCATCATCATATTATTATTATTATTATTAATATAAAATAAATATTTTCCCGTTTTTAACTATTTCTGCTGATTTTTCATCAGTTGACTGTGAAGAGTTAATATATAAAGAGAGAAGTAAATAAACTAATTTTTTAAGCAAAACGTATAGAAAGCAAAATAAAGAGAAATGGAGGAAATTATTGAAAAAATATAAACGGGGAAAATGGGAGTCTGCCCGAGTCGTGAAGAAGAATCTTTCTCCAAATCAGGGTAAAAGATATTCGGAAACCTCGTTACTTTGTTTTACCATGGGATATATTTCTCTATGCTCTCTTACAAAATTCTGCAACAAATTAAATGTAGAATTTGGTCCGGGGAACCAAGTACACTCAAAACTTACAATTATATTCAGAGATTGTGACGGATAAAGATCAAGTTAAAGATGGAGTTCTTCAACAAGGATTCATCTGAACCTAATATTTTCGCCGTAAAATATAATTAAATAAGTAAAATTTTGTAAAATTTCAACACATAATTTTCGAAAAGTATCATGATTATAATAATATGAATCTTATAGGTGGAAGCCATCAAATTTAAGCCTCTAAATATTAGAATATGCAAGATTAGCAGTTGTTATAAGCAGCAGGCCTTCAGGTCATAGACTTGTAATATCACTAATCTTATTGGTATATTTGTGTTGAAACTAGGACTAGCTCAAAAGACTCCAAGACATTCATTCATGTTAGTCCTTTGCTCCATATAACACAAAGGGGTGGAAAAATGCAAAGAGACGATTGATTATGTGTTTAGGCTCAGTGAAAAAGATTTGGGTACAAACAAACAAAAAAACATTTGTTCTGTAAATTAAATTTTGCATGCAAGATTTACATTGGAAGAAGAGAACTAGCATGATAAAGATAAGTCTGTCAATATAGCCAAAGACGACTTCCTACTATACTTAACTCCATAAAAAGGGGGGAGTTTTTCTTAAATTGTACAACTTCCCTTCTCGGAGAAAAAATAAACAAATACTCTTCTTTTCATGGAAGGTCTCTCTTCCCAAAATTTTCTATAATTATTTCTTGATTGGAACTGAACTTCGGTTCTGCATTTGTAGCTAAGAAATTCAACGTTTGCATTACCTTTACACGATTTGCTCATTCATACAATTCTTTTACCCCTGTTCTCATGAATCCTCATCACCAAAATTATTTTGTTCCGTTCGAGGAATATAATATGTTAATTTAGGCTTAGATGAAACTAATTATATTCTTTTTCTTCTTATTGATATATGCCCGTCAACTAGATTGGAATATGTTAAAGAATAGAAGTTTTTGATCAGATCTGATCTTTGACATTCCATATTGCATAAAATTAGCTGGTCAGCCAATTGGGTTTTGGACTCAAATATTAGATCACTGATTATAGATAGCTACTCGACCTTCAAAAGCAGGCAATATAGATGCTAGTTGATAGAATCACATACTAATTCTTTCTCTAGTTGTTGACCAGACGAGGGTTTTGATAAAATTTGTGTTCTTTCCCTTCTTTTTTGTTCCACCATTTTTATCCTGAATTAACTGGTCCAACTAATTCACATTCATGCTTTGTATGGCCCATTTAATTAAAGTAAACCCCTCGAACAAGATTGTTATGTTCCGGCCGGTCGTTTTGAGAATTAGCATCCCGTTCGGTAGCTTAAGGTCTCGAGCAGCTTCGTATTATGTGTTAAGACTTACGTGTGTGGCCGAGTTTAGTTTTCGGATAATTTGGGGTCAATTTGGAAGAAGGATTCTTATTTTAGAAGCTTAACCGGTAAGAGTTGACCGAAATTTGACATTTGTGTAGACGACTCTGAAATGACATTTTGATGATTCCAACGGCTTCATGTGGTAATTTTTGACTTAGGCGTGTGTCTGGATTTGGATTTGGCGGTCTGTAGGGTAATCTGAAACATTTCGGCGAATATTGGAAAGTTGAAGTTTTGGAAGGTTGAGAGGTTTGACAAGAGCTGACTTTGGTGATATCAGGGTCGAATTGTGATTCCGAGAGTTTGATTAGCTCTGTTATGTCATTTTGGACTTGCATGCAGGATCCAACGTCATTTTAGGTTGATTTGATATGTTCGGCACGAGTTTTGAAAGTTGGAAGATTTATAAGTTCGATTCATGGTGCGATTCGTAGTTTCAATGTTATTTGATGTGATTTGAGACCTCAAACGGGTCTGTGTTACGTTATGAAACTTGTTGGTATGTTTCGACGGGGTCCTGGGGCCTCGGGTGTGTTTCAAATGGGTTACGGGTCAAATTCCCCTTGTTTGGAGTTGCTGATAACTGGTGTCTGATAGCCTTCTTCGTGATCGCATAGTGTTAGCCGCGATCATGTAGTGTATTTGTTAACTTGCCATGTTTTCTTCTTCATATTTGCATGGTCAGGACAACGATCGTGTACGTTGAGGCTGCGGTGAAACACGTTTGCACTCTTATTTCTCGGATCACGTAGTGCTTTTCTTTGAGCAATGATATTTTACCTTTCCAATCGCATTCCTTTCTTCGCGATCGCGTAGTGTTTCTCTTGGAAGATGATGATTCCTTCTTCGTGATCGCATACTAATTTTCGCGATCGCGATGCATGTTACCTGGGCAGTAGAATATATTTTCCAAAATCGAGGGCTTGGTCATTTTTATAATATCTTGAGTTGTAGACCTCGGATTTGAGCGATTTTTCATTGGTTTTTCAAGCTAATCACTGGGGTATTCACGCGGAATTTATTATATTTCATAATTCTAACTTTATTTTTATCATTAAATCAGTGGTTTGAGTTGAGGAAAATGGAAAGTTTTGTAAAAATCTTTCATAATGTAAAGGAGATGATGATTTGAAGGATGAATTAAGGTTGGAAATTGATAATTTTGGTATGGGTGAACTCGTATCAGAATGGGTGTTTGGGTTTTGTGAATTTTATCGGGTTCCGAGGTCTAAGCCTAGAGGTTTACTTTTGGTTGACTTTTTAGTTTTGTTAAAGATTGAAATTTTATTATCCAGAATTATTTCTTATGAGTTTTATTTATGATTTGAAGTTATTTTGGATTGATTTGAGCCATCTGGAGGTTGTTTCCCTTGAGAAGGTCATTTTAGAGTATCAGTCTAGCTTCTTTGAGGTAAGTATCTTGACTAACTTTGTGTGGGGGAACTACCCCTTAGGATTTGATTCATTTATGCTAATTGTGACATGTGAAGGCCGTGTACGCAAGGTGACGAGTAGGTGCTCGAGCTTATTTGTGGAAATTTGATCACTTCGGGCTCTTGGGTTCTTATGTTCATTAGATATGAAGTTTTTTTGTCATGTTGAATCCCCCATTTGCTAGTTTCATCTTTACGTGTCTTATTTGAAATTAATTGCTTCTTGTTCTACTCTTATTGCCGATTAAACTCTTATGTGCCTTAACTGAAGTTGTTATCTCTTTTATTGTCATACTATCCTTCCCTAATTGCTTATCGTTAATTGAAGTTATTACTATCTTTCCCGTAATTTGCCTATCTTTAATTGAAGTTATTATTATATTTTCCATAATTGCTTATCCTTAGTTGAATTGTCATATCTCTTCCATAGTTGCTCAACCCTAACTGAAGTTTTGTTATTATTTATCATTGTTCACTTATCCTTATTTGGAATTATTGATTCGTGTTATCTCTTTTATCGTTGAATTATACTTTTGCGGAATCATTCCTACACATTATCTCTTCCTTGTTGAGCTGTACTTGTTGAGACTATTATTTCCTATTGTGTCCTTCTTTGGGAGCTTGCTCTTCTGTTTCACCGTGTTCTGAAGTTCCTAAGTTGATTTACTTGCCATATCGTCGTGTTATTATCGTTGTTGCTTGTAACGATCCGACATATCATTTTGAGAGTTAGAGCTCCGATCCCCTATTAACTATTCCCACCATATCTATTTCTGCTATCCTGACTTGCCGGGAGGTTCATTTTGGTTTTTGGAAGTGTTTGGGACAGTCAGTCCCTAAAACGAAGGCTTAAGACATAAAATTTGGACAAAAGTCGAAACTATGTGAAGACGACTTCGGAATAGAGTTCCGTCAATTCCGTTAGCTCTGTTGGATAATTTTGGGATTAGGGGGTGTGTCCAGATTGTATTTTTGAGGTTCGTAGCTCATTTAGGCTTGAAATGGCAGAACTCGAATATTTGGAGTTTTGGGCCGATAGTGAAAATTTTGATATTTGGGTCGAAATCTGATTCGGGAAGTTGGAGTAGGTCCGTAGTGTTGAATATTACTTGGGTGAAAATTTTTGGGTTAATCGAACGTGGTTTGGCTGATTTCGGCATCGGTTGTCGAATTTGAAAGTTTCAAGTTCATTAAGTTTGGATTGGAAGGTGATTTGTGTTTTTAGCGTCATTTGATGTGATTTGAGGGCTCGACTAAGTTCGTGTGTTGTTTTAGGATTGATTGGTATGCTTTGTTGAGGTCCCGGGTGCCTCGGTTGAGTTTCAGGTGCTTAACAGATTGGTTTTAGACTTAGGAAAATGGCTGAAGTTGTTGTATCTGGTATAATTGACCTGCGCACTCTGGGCCGCAGGTGTAGAGCTACAGAAGCGGCTATGGAATTACATATGCAGATATGGGCCTTGTCCAACTGGGTCTACAGGTGCGGTGAGGGTTCCGCAAAAGCAGAAGCGCAGAAGTGGTTGGGTACCGCAGGAGTGGGCTCGCAGGTACGGCCCAATGCTCGCAGATATGGTCCCAACCCATTTAAGTTGTTTTCGCACATGCGATGATTTTTCCGTAGGTGCAGGGCGACAAATGTGTGTAAGTGACCGCAGGTGCGATTTAACTGGCAAAAAAAGGGGCCAAATCGAGGGTTTATGTCTTTCTTCGCCATTTAATTTTGAGAGCTCGAACTTGGGCAATAATTTGGAGGATTTTTAGAGGAAGATATTGGGTAACGATTCCTTACTTGATTTTGGCTATATTTCATTAATCTATTGTTCCTTCCTTCATTTAATCAATGATTTTGAGTGAGAAAGTTTGGCAAATGGGGGAAAAGTTACCCAATCGAATTTCTGAGTTTTGAGTGGGAATTAGACCTTTGTTTTTGATACTTTTAGTACAAGTGAACTCGTGAGTGAATGGGTGTTCATAATTTGTGACTTTCACCCGATTTCGAGATGTGGGCCTAGGGAGGTTTTTTGGAAGTTTTTCTAATATCTTGCCTTAGTTTGATTTCATTAGCTAGATTAGTTTCCTGTAGCTATATTTATGTTATGTAATTGGTTTTTGCTAGATTCGGGCCATCCGGAACCGTATATTCGTTGAAAGATCATTATTACGGATTGATTTGATCTTGGTTCGAGGTAAGTGGCTTGCCTAACCCTGTGTGGGGGAACCCCCATTAGAATTTGGTATTGTTTGATATATGGGCGCAGTGTACGTGAGGTGACGAGTGCGTACATAGGTTATTTGTTGAAAAAACTCCGTTTTCATTAAGCAAAAATATATGTTTTCTTTAATTGAGCTACACTAGCATATGTAACTATTCTTTTCAGTTTAGAAAAGCATGCCTGCGTGCCTTAACTGCCTCAACTTCTGTAACGGCCTATCTGAACTTTGTGCAGCATGTTTTAGTGAAATTATTGCTTTTTCCTTGACTCGGACTAGCCTGAATTGTGGTTTCTTTGCTGTAACTGTTACTTTTGTTGGTTGAGCTGCATATTTATTTTGGGAATATGGAACGGTATTTCAGGAGATCCCCCTGTACTGCATATTTACTTTGGGACTATGGAAAAATCCCCCAGCACCACATATTTACTTTGGGACTACGGAACGGTACTCCGGGAGATCCCCTTGCATATTTATGTTTGGGACTACGGGGCAGCATCCTGGGAGATCCCCTGTTGTTATTTCTGCATTTTTAAATGTTGTCTTTCATCGACTCTATATCTATTAGATTTCTATATTTATTTTTATTATACTATTTCATTTCATCTCATTTCAATATGTTTATACCAGTGGGGCTCTGACCTGATCTCGTCACTACTCCACCGAGGTTAGGCTTGGCACATACTAGGTAGCGTTGTGGTGTACTCATGCCCTTTCGTGCACATGTTTTTCGTGTTCATATCTAGATACTTCACATCAGTCACATTACTAGTGAGACGAGACGGCTATAGATATTTCAAGGTATATATGTTGCGTCCGCTGACCTCGAAGTCCCTATCTACTCTTCCTCATGTTCAACACTTCTTGTATTTTCTTTTTTGTTAGATTCTGGAGTATAGAAGCACTATTTTCTTTCTGTAGCTTGTGACTTATAACATTCTGGGTTTTGGAGAGTTTAAGTACTTTTCAAAAGTGATTTATAAATGTCGAGCGGCATCTCATTTTCTTGTTTAAATTTATCTGTTAGTCGATAGCTATATGTTTTTTTTTCCTTTTTTCCCGCAAGTGCTAGGCTTACCTAGTCGTAGAGACTAGGTTCCATCACGACGGTTCAGGGAGGAAGAACTTGGATCTTTACATTGATGTTGTATTCAGTGTAGTTGAGCCGAGGGCTATGCGTGGTTGTGAAATTGAAGCTGTTTTGAGGAAATGTTATGGTATGTGGGCACTGTAGACAATTAAAATTTTATTAAATTGAAATCCACAAGTAATTTGGATTTTTATCATATATTAGATACATATTAGTCCAAATAATACTATGGGCTAGTATAATATGGTCGATTATTTAAATCTAAATTAAATCAATTTACATAAAAGTCCAATATATTATTGGGCTAGCCCGTCAATTAGTCTTCTATCAAATGGGTCGACCCATTGATAACTAGGGATTTTAGTTTATTTTATATTCCTTTATGCTTGAGTGTTGGATTAAAAATATATAAAAGTAATCCTGAAAGCTTATATGTTGTGCTTTTTGGTAGTGTTTGGTCATAAAAGTGACAAGAAGTCAAAATAAGCTCAAAAAGGAGTAAAACCTGCACAAGTGCCAAGGATGTAACACCCCGTAAATTCGGTTAAGATATGAATGAATTAAAGGAGTAGTAAGGTTATATTTTGGACATGTGAATTTCCATCGGAATGATTATCGGTGAAAATAGTTGTTTCAAAATCAAGATGGAAAGTAAGGTGCATAAGATTTGACAAAATCGACTAAGTTTGTAGAAGGTCTATCTTCCAGCCAGTTTTAGTGAAACTTTCTAAGGAGTTTATGAAAAATCAAAATAAAAAAGTTGTAGGCCTTTGAAATATCTTTCCAACAATATATTATGGATCTTGAACAAATCTCTGTGCAAAAGGTTATGTGCGTTTTACAGAACAGTATGCGATATGCATGCCCGGTAGCATGCCCGTAGCGCTACCACGATAATTTTGACGCAGTGTTACTGCCATTTTGCGCGGTCAGTAGCGCGGACAGGTCTCAAGGCCCGCGGGCGCGCTCATGGAGGTCGTTTTAAAGCCATATTTCGTCCCCCAGAGGCTCAAAACGTAAAAACTTGCTCTAGGAAGGGAAACTCTCAAAAACCTAACTCCTTAAGGGTCCTTCCACCACCCAAGGTAAGTTCTAATGGTGATTCTAAGTTAATTTCAATTTTCCAACATCTTATTAACATGGGTAAACCCTCCATATTATTAGATATTCTATTGGGATGTCATTATTGAGATAAGGAAGACTAGAACTCGAATTCAAAGGGTTTGAACTTCAAAAAGGTAATGTCTTCATCCTCTAATTGATTTTAGCATTGGTTTAATGATTATAAACCCTAGTTCATGAGATATGAGTTGATGGGTTTGATAGAAAAGGATGTACTATTTTAGTTTTGGGTTGTTGATTGTTGATAATTGGTTAAGGGTATTGTTTACCTTATGAACAATAAAAATGATATTGATTGTAACCATTTGAGACTTTAGATTTATCTAGGAGCAACAGAATGGGTTATTGAGTGTAGAGACACCATTAATAAGGACCAAAGCATTATGGCACCAAGTTTTTGAGAAAATGCCTAAGTAACCAAAACATGAGTATTATTGCTAATATGGAATACCTTTGACTTGTATTGATATATATTAAAGTTGAAAGGGTTGGAGAATGTTGTATTACGCTCAAGAGCGGGAAGTTAAGGTATGTGAGGCTAAATCTCTATGTTTTTCGGAATGTTAATGATTCTCCCTACACTACGTTTCTTTTACAATGTTACTAATTGCCTCAGAAATATAGTTTAGCCTAGTTCCTTGAATAGTTGTAGAACTTATATTCTTTAGCTTCATAACTCGTTCATGACTTTCGTTCTGAACGTTGGGAGCTTAGTGCATATTCAATGTGGACTTGGGTTTGATTTCCTCGAGTCTTAATATAGATTATTCAGTATGCCATAAACCGTTGAAGTTTCAGTATTCATAATCAGTTCAAGAATACATGTCTCAGTCTAGTCCTATTCAGTATTCCAGTATTATGTAACTCAGTGTGATCTTGTATTCCAGTATCATGTAACTTAGTGTAATTCAGTATTTTATTATCATGTATTGCAGCATGATTCTCAGTTCCTGATTGTTGAACACTTGTATTTGGGCCTGAAGCCACAGTTTATGCATCTTTGGGCCTGAGGCCGCAGTTTATGCTTTATGCATTTTGGACCTGAGGTCACAGTTATGTATACATATACTTGGGACCGAGGCCGCAGTTGTGCACATATATATACTTTGGGCCTAAGGATATAATTTATTTATTCAGATAAACAGGTTGTTCATCATTCAGAAGAGGGAGTATTCATATCCTCACTTCCTTTGTTCAGTTTAGTTATGAGTTATCATTTCAGTTATCAGTTGTCATTTCAGTTATCAGTTATTTCAGTTTCAATAGTTATCATTTAAGTTATCAATATCAGCTTGGTTTCAATTTCAGCATTTACAATTCTTTCTTTCAGTTGTTTTATATACCAGTGAAATTCAAATGTACTGACGTCCCTTTTGCCCGGGGCCTGCATCTCACGATACAGGTAATGATTTACAGATTGATGATTCAAAGCGCTAGGATTCTCTTACCAGCTACTTGGTGATCCCTAGTTCTTCCGGGGTATTACTATTACCTTAGAGTCTTCAGTATTTTCAGACAGTCAGTGTTTTTAGTACTTTATTAGAGGCTTCATAGATTAGAGTAACAGTTAGACAGAGTCGCAGGCTTTTCATGTTAAGCCATGTGGGCTGCAAATATGTTTCAAAATTGTATTAGTATTTTCTCACTTTGATTTATATCACCCAGACTTTTAGTATATCAGCATGTGTTAGTTTATCTTCCGTATTCAGTATGTTATGATATCACATGTTGATTTAGCCAGCCAGTTGGTTCGCTTGGTCACATTTAGTCAGGCACCGAGTGCAGTTTACGTCTAGGACCAGGTTCAGGGCATGAAAAGTTCCAAGGACAAGTCAAAGCACTGCTGCAGCACAAAATCCATTGCGGCTGCAACAGATCCACCGGAGCCGCAGTCCATTTAGTGCGGTCTTCAGTGGCAAAGATCAAAGAGGATGCTATTTTTGAAGTTCAAGCAACGCGATCCACGGTCCACGGTCGATTCTTCAGGGCCGCAGTAGCTCATCGCGTCCGCACTCTATTTCTCGTGGTCAGCGGAGAAGGGATTCAGAGAATGTGAAGTTTGGAAGATTCAAGACATCGCGGCCGCATTCCATTTCTCGCGATCCGCGGTGAAGCCACTGTGGCTGCGATCCATTTATTGCGGTCCGCGGTGGCTGGATTCAGAGAACAGAAAATTGTAGCTAAAAGCCTCATCGCGGCCGCACTCCAATTCTTGCTGACCGCGATACCTCCGTCAGGGGTATTTTTATCCTGATAATTTTGGCTTGTATAAATACTTCTTTTTTAGATTTTTAGGGTATCTTCATCTGAGCTAAGCTTTCGAACGGTGTTTTTAGTCTATTTTGAGTAATTTTATAGCTAGTTTAACATTGAATCTTCAAATCTTAGCTTGTAATTATTATTTATGGGTTGTCCTTCATCTAAATATCTGATTTCTTCTATTATTATGAGTAGCTATACCCATTTGCTAGTGTTGTGGCTCATTGCTAGTGTGTGTATTTGATGTGTGTTTTGTTTTAAGTCTTAGGTGTTTATAGGTGGTTGATATATGTACTGATTTGTGTGTTCCATGTTGAAGTAGGTGTTGCAAACACTAATTTGTGCCTATTGGACTCGGGCACTTGTTGAGAAAGAGAGCTTGAGTCAAGGAAAATCAGTTCAACAAGGAATTGGGGTGTATTCAATAGATTGATAGCCCCAATTAAAGGGTTAAATCTAGAGATAGTAATACCCGACTTGAGCCTATATTTTTTGCACAATTTTTGACACACAATTGGTATTGAGAAAGTCAATTAGGGCAAAGTCACATAAGCTACCGAGAGGTATAGAGTGAGTAGTATCGTACATTGGCTATATTGCGATCCCAAACATAACAAAATTTGCTTAGGATTTAGAACACGTCAAGTATTTAGTTCAAAAATACATGTCTCAGTCTAGTCCTTTTCAGTATTCTAGTATTATGTAACTCAGTGTGATCCTGTATTCCAGTATCATGTAACTTAGTGTAATTCATGATTTCATTATCATGTATTGCAGCATGATTCTTAGTTCCTGAATGTTGAACACTTGTATTTGGGCCTGAGGCCACAGTTTATGCATCTTTGGGCCTGAGGCCGCAGTTTATGCTTTATGCATTTTGGATCTGAGGTCGTAGTTATGTATACATATACTTGGGACCGAGGCCTCAGTTGTGCACATATATATACATTGGGCCCGAGGCTGTTATTTATTTATTCAGATAAACAGGTTGTTCATCTTTCAGAAGAGGGAGTATTCATATCCTCACTTCCTTTGTTCAGTTCAGTTATCAGCTATCATTTTAGTTATCAGTTGTCATTTCAGTTATCAGTTATTTCAGTTTCAGTTTCAATAGTTATCATTTCAGTTATCAATATCAGCTTGGTTTCAATTTTAGGATTTATAATTCTTTCTTTCAGTTGTTATATATACCAGTGAAATTCAAATGTATTGACGTCCCCTTTTCCCGAGGCCTGCATCTCACGATACAGTTAATGATTCAAAGCAATAGGATTCTCTTACCAGCTACTTGGTGATCCCTTGTTCTTCCGGGGTATTACTATTACCTTAAAGTCTTCAGTATTTTCAGAGAGTCAGTGTTTTTAGTACTTCATTAGAGGCTTCATAGACTAGAGTAACAGTTGGACAGAGTCACAGGCTTTTCATGTTAAGCCATGTGGGCAGCAAATATGTTTCAGAATTGTATTAGTATTTTCGCACTTTGATTTATATCATCCAGACTTTTAGTATATCAGCATGTGTTTGTTTATCTTCCGCATTCAGTATGTTATGATATCACATGTTGATTTAGCCAGCCAGTAGGTTCGCTCGGTCACATTTAGTCAGGCACCGAGTGCAGTTTACGTCCAGGCCCAGGTTCAGGGTATGACAAGTGCCAAGGACACGTCAAAGCACTACTGCAGCATAAAATCCATTACGGCTGCAACAGATCCACCGCAGTCGCAGTCCATTTAGTGCGGTCTGCAGTGGCAAAGATCAAAGAGGATGCTATTTTCGAAGTTCAAGCAATGCGGTCCATGATTGATTCTTTGCGGCCGCAGTAGCCTCATCGTGGTCGCACTCTATTTCTCGTGATCAGCGGAGAAGGGATTAAGAGAATGTGAAGTTTGGAAGATTCACATTGCGGCTGCATTCCATTTCTCGCGGTACGCAGTGAAGCCACCATGGCTGCGATCCATTAATTGCAGTCCACGGTGGCTGGATTCAGAGAACAGAAAATTGTAGCTAAAAGCCTCATCGCGGCCGCACTCCAATTCTGCTGACCGCGATACCTCCGTCAGGGGTATTTTTATCCTGATAATTTGGGCTTGTATAAATACTTCTTTTTCAGATTTTTAGGGTATCTTCATCTGAGCTAAGCTTTCGAATGGTGTTTTTAGTCTATTTTGAGTAATTTTATAGCTAGTTGCAAACACCAATTTGTGCCTATTGGACTTGGGCACTTATTGAGAAAGAGAGCTTGAGTCAAGGAAAATCAGTTCAACAAGGAATTGGAGCGTATTCAAGAGATTGATAGCCCCAATTAAAGGGTTAAATCTAGAGATAGTAATACCCGACTTAAGCCTATATTTTTTGCACAATTTTGACATACAATTGGTATTGAGAAAGTCAATTAGGGCAAAGTAACTCAAACTGCCGAGAGGTATAGAGTGAGTAGTGTCGTGTATTGGCTATATCGCGATCCCAAACATAACAAAATTTCCTTAGTCTTTACAACATGTCAAGTATTCAGTTCAAAAATACATGTCCCGGTCTAGTCCTATTCAGTATTCAAGTGTTATGTAACTCTGTGTGATCCAGTATTCCAGTATCATGTAACTCAATGTAATTTAGTATTTCATTATCATGTATTGCAGTATGATTCTCTGTTCCTGAACGTTGAACACATGTATTTGGGCTTGAGCCCGTAGTTTATGCTTTATGCATCTTGGGGCCTGAGGCTGCTGTTTGTGTTTTATGCATTATGGACCTGAGGTCGCAGTTATGTATACGTATACTTTGGCCCAAGGCCACAGTTGTGCACATATATATACATTGGGCCCGAGGCCGCAATTTATTTATCCAGATAAACAGGTTGTTCATCAATCAGAAGACGGAGCATTCATATCTTCATTTCCTTTGTTCAGTTCAGTTATCAATTGTCATTTCAGTTATCAGTTATCAGTTATCAGTTATCATTATTTCAGTTTCAATAGTTATCTTTTAATTTATCAATTATTAATTCTCAATTATCAGCTTGGTTTCAGTTTTAGCATTGATAATTCTTTCTTTTAGTTATTTTACATAGAAGTGCAATTCAAATGTACTGACGTCCTATTTGCACAGGGCCTGCATCTCACGATGCAGGTAATGATTTACAGGTTGATGATTCAGAGAGCGAGGATTCTCGTACCAGCTATTTGGTGATCCCCAATTCTTCCGGGGCATTATCATTACCTTACATTCTTTAGTATTTTTAGACAGTCAGTGTTTTTAGTACTTCATTAGAGGCTTCATCGACTAGATTAATAGTTAGACAGAGTCGCAGGCTTTTCATATTAAGCTATATGGGCTGCAAATACGTTTCAGAATTATATTAGTATTTTCGCACTCTAATTTATATCATCCAGACTTTTAGTATATCAGCATATGTTAGTTTATCCTCCGTATTCAGTATGTTATGATATCACATGTTGATTCAGCCAGCCAGTTGGTTCGCTCGGTCACATTTAGTCAGGCACCAAGTGTCGTGTTACGTCCAGGTGCAGGTTCAGGGCGTGACAAGTGCTAAGGATAAGTCAAAGCACCGCTGCAGCATAAAATCCATTGCGGCTGCAACAGATCCACCACGGTCGCAGTTCATTTAGTGCGGTCCGTAATGGCAAAGATCAAAGAGGATGCTATTTTGGAAGTTCAAGCAACGCGGTCAATACTTCGCGGCCGCACTCCATTTCTCGCAGTCTACGGAGAAGGAATTCAGAGAATGTGAAGTTTAGAAGATTAAAGACATCGCGGACGAATTCCATTTCTCGCGGTCCGGGGTGAAGCCACCGTGGATGCGGTCCATTTATTGCGGTTTGCGGTGGCTGGATTCAGAGATTAGAAAATTGAAGCTAAAAGCCCCATCGCGGCCGCACTCCAATTCTTGCTGACAGCGGTACCTCCGTCAGGGGTATTTTTATCCTGATAATTTGGCCATGTATAAATACTTCTTTTTCAGATTTTTAGGGTATCTTTATTTGAGCTGAGCTTTTGAACGGTGTTTTTAGTCTATTTGAGTAATTGTGTAGCTAGTTTAACATTGAATCTTCAAATCTTAGCTTGTAATTATATTTTATGGGTTGTTCTTCAACTAAATATCTAATTTCTTTTATTATTATGAGTAGCTATACCCATTTGCTAGGGTTGTGGCTCAACGCTAGTGTGTGTATTTGATGTGTCTTTTATTTTAAGGCTTAGATGTTTATAGGTGGTTGATATTTGTACTGATTTGTGTGTTCCATGTTGAATTAGGTGTTGCAAACACTAATTTGTGCCTACTGGACTTGGGCACTTCTTGAGAAAGAGAGCTTGAGTCAAGGAAAACAAGTTCAACAAGGAATTGGAGCGTATTTAAGAGATTGATAGCCCTAATTAAAGGGTTAAATCTAGAGATAGTAATACCCGACTTGAGCCTATATTTTTTGCACAATTTTGACACACAATTGGTATTGAGAAAGTCAATTTGGGCAAAGTCACTTAAGAGGTATAGAGTGAGTAGTATCGTGCATTGGCTATATCGCGATCCCAAACATAACAAAATTTCCTTAGGCTTTAGAACATGTCAAGTATCCAGTTCAAGAATACATATCTCAATCTAGTCCTATTCAGTATTCTAGTATTATGTAACTTAGTGTGATCTAGTATTCTAGTATCTTGTAACTCAGTGTAAATCAGTATTTCATTATCATATATTGCAGTATGATTCTCAGTTCCTGAATGTTGAACACCTCTTTTTGGGCCCGAGGCCGTAGTTTATGGTTTATGCATCTTTGGGCCTGAGGCTGCAGTTTATGTTTTATGCATTTTGGATCCGAGGTCGCAGTTATGTATATGTATACTTGGGCCTGAGGCCGAAGTTGTGCACATATATATACACAATGGGCCCGAGGCTGTAGTTTCAGTGTTCATAATCAGTTCAAGAATACATGTCTCAGTCTAGGCCTATTCAGTATTCCAGTATTATGTAACTCGGTGTGATCCAGTTATTCCAATATAATGTAACTTAGTGTATTCAGTATTTTATTATCATGTATTGCAGTATGATTCTCAGCTCCTGAATATTGAACACTTGTATTTGGGCCTGAGGCCGCAGTTTATGCATCTTTGGGCCTGAGGCCACAGTTTATGCTTTATGCATTTTGGACCTGAGGTCACAGTTATGTATACGTATACTTGGGTCAGATGCCGCAGTTGTGCACATATATATATACATTGGGCGAGGCTGCAATTTATTTATTCAGATAAATAGGTTGTTCATCATTCAGAAGAGGGAGTATTTATATCCTCAATTCCTTTGTTCAGCTTAGTTATTAGCTATCATTTCAGTTATCAGTTATCATTTCAGTTTCAGTTTCATTAGTTATCATTTCAGCTATCAATTATTAATTCTCAGTTATCAGCTTGGTTTCAATTTTAGAATTTATAATTCTTTCTTTCAGTTGTTTTACATACCGGTGCAAATGTACTAACGTCCCTTTTGCCCGGAGCCTGCATCTCACAATGTAGGTAATGATTTACAGGTTGATGATTCAGAGCGCTAGGATTCTCGTACCATCTACTTGGTGATCCCTAATTCTTCCGGGGCATTATCATTACCTTACTGTCTTTGGTATTCTCAGATAGTCACTATTTTTAGTACTTCATTAAAGGTTTCATAGACTAGAGTAATAGTCAGACAGAGTTGCAGGCTTTTCATGTTAAGTTATGTGGGCTGCAAATACGTTTCAGAATTGTATTAGTATTTTCGCACTATAACTTATATCATCCAGACTTTTAATATATCAACACGTGTTAGTTCATCCTCCGCATTCAGCATGTTATGATATCAAATATTGATTCAGCCAGCCAGTTGGTTTGCTCGGTCACATTTAGTCCGGCACCGAATGTCGGGTTACGTCCAGACCTAGATTCAGGGCGTGACAAGTGCCAAGGACAAGTCAAAGCACCGCTGCAACATAAAATCCATTGAGGCTGTAACAGATCCACCGTGGCCACAGTCCATTTAGTGAGATGCTATTTTGGAAGTTCAAGCAACGCGGTCCGCGGTCGATTCTTCGCGACCGCAGTAGCCTCATCGTGGCCGCACTCTATTTGTCATGGTCTACGAAGAAGGAATTCAAAGAATGTGAAGTTTGGAAGATTCAAGACATTGCGACCGCATTCTATTTCTCGGGTCCGTGATAAAGTCACCGTGGCTGCAGTCCATTTATTGCGGTCCGCAATGGCTGGATTTAGAGAACTTAAAATTGAAGCTAAAAGCCCCATCACGGCCTGCTCCAATTCTTGCTGACCGCAATACCTCCGTGAGGGATATTTTTATCCCGATAATTTGGCCATGTATAAATACTTCTTTTTCAGATTTTTAGGGTATCTTCATCTGAGTTAAGCACGTGAACGGTGCTTTTAGTCTATTTTGAGTAATTTTATAGTTAGTTTAACATTGAATCTTCAAATATTAGCTTGTAATTATATTTTATGGGTTGTTCTTCATCTAAATATCTGATTTCTTCTATTATTATGAGTAGCAATATACATTAGCTAGGGTTGTGGCTCAACGCTAGTGTGTGTATTTGATGTGCCTTTTGTTTTAAGGCTCAGGTGTATATTGGTGGTTGATATTTGGATTGATTTGTGTGTTCCATGTTGAATTAGTGGTTGGAAACACTAATTTGTGCCTATTGGACTTGGGCACTTCTTGAGAAAGAGAGCTTGAGTTAAGGAAAATCAGTTCAACAAGGAATTGGGGCATATTCAAGAGATATATAGCCCCAATTAAAGTGTTAAATCTAGAGATAGTAATACCCGACTTGAGCCTATATTTTTTTTACAAATTTGACACATAATTGTTATTGATAAAGTCAATTAGGGCAAAGTAACTCAAACTGCCGAGAGGTATGGAGTGAGTAGTGTCGTGTATTGTCTATATCGCGATCCCAAACATAACAAAATTTCCTTAGTCTTTAGAACATGTCAAGTATTCAGTTCAAGAATACATGTCTCAGTCAAGTCCTATTCAGTATTCCAGTGTTATGTAACTCAGTGTGATCCAGTATTCCAGTATCATGTAACTCAATGTAATTCAGTATTTCATTATCATGTATTGAAGTATGATTCTCTGTTCCTAAATGTTGAACACCTATATTTGGGCCTGAGGCCGTAGTTTATGCTTTATGCATCTTGGGGCCTGAGGCTGTAGTTTATGTTTTATGCATTTTGGACCTGAGGTCGCAGTTATGTATATGTATACTTGGGCCCAAGGCCGCAGTTGTGCACACATATACACATTGGGCCCGTGGCCGCAATTTATTTATTCAAATAGACAGGTTGTTCATCATTCAGAAGAGGGAGTATTCATATCCTCACTTCCTTTGTTCAATTCAGTTATCATCTATCATTTCATTTATCAATTGTCATTTCAGTTATCGGTAATCGATTCAGTTTCAGTTTCAATAGTTATCATTTAAGTTATCAATTATAAATTCTCAGCTATCAGCTTGGTTTCAGTTTCAGCATTTATAATTCTTTCTTTCTGTTGATTTACATACCAGTGCAATTCAAATGTACTGACGTCCCTTTGCCAGAGGCCTGCATCTCACGATGCAGGTAATGATTTACAGGTTGATGATTCAGAGCGATAGGATTCTCGTACCAGCTACTTGGTGATCCCTACTTATTTTGCGGAATTATCATTACCTTACAGTCTTCAGTATTGTCAGACAATCAGTGTTTTTAGTACTTCATTAGAGGCTTCATAGACTAGAGTAAAATTTAGACAGAGTCGCAAGCTTTTCATGTTAAGATATGTGGGCCGCAAATATGTTTCAAAATTGTATTAGTATTTCCGCACTCTGATTTATATCATCCAGACTTTTAGTATATCAGCGTTTGTTAGTTTTTCTTCCGGATTAAATATGTAATGATATCACATGTTGATTCAGCCAGCCAGTTGGTTCGCTCGGTTATATTTAGTTAGGCACCAGGTGCCGTGTTACGTCCAAGCCCAGGTTTAGGGCGTGACAAGTGCCAAGGACATTTCAAAGAACCGCTGCAGCATAAAATCTATTACGGCTACAACAGATCTACCGCGGCCGTATTCCATTTAGTGTGGTCCACAGTGGCAAAGATCAAAGAGGATGCTATTTTGGAAGTTCAAGCAACACAATCTGCGGTCGATTCCTCACGGCCGCAGTAGATTCATCGCGGACTCACTCTATTTCTCACGGTCCGCGGAGAAGGGATTTATAGAATTTGAAATTTGGAAGATTCACGACACCGTGGCCGCATTCCATTTCTCGCGGTCCATGGTGAAGCCACCGTGGCTGCGGTCCATTTATTGCGGTCCGCAGAGGATGGAGTCAAAGAGCGGAAAATTGAAGATAAAAGCCCCATCGTGGCCGCACTCCAATTCTTGCTGATCGCAATACCTCCGTCTGGGGTATTTTTATCCTAAAAATTTGGCCTTCGATAAATACTTCTTTTTCAGCTTTTTAGGGTATCTATATTTGAGTTGAGCACGTGAATGGTGGTTTTAGTGTATTTTGAGTAATTTTATATCTAGTTTAACATTGAATCTTCAAATCTTAGCTTGTAATTATATTTTATGGGTTGTTCTTTATCTAGATATTTGATTTCTTCTATTATTATGAGTAGCTATATACATTAGCTAGGGTTGTAGCTCAACGCTAGTGTGTGTATTTGATGTGTCTTTTGTTTTAAGGCTCAGGTGTATATGGGTGGTTGATATTTTGATTGATTTGTGTGTTCCATATTGAATTAGTGGTTGCAAACACTAATTTGTGCCTATTGGACTTGGGCACTTCTTGAGAAAGAGAGCTTGAGTCAAGGTAAATCAGTTCAACAAGGAATTAGGGCATTTTCAAGAGATTTATAGCCCCAATTAAAGGGTTAAATCTGGAGATAGTAATACCCGACTTGAGCCTATATTTTTTGCACAATTATTACACACAATTTGTATTGAGAAAGTCAATTAGGGCAAAGTAACTCAAACTGCCGAGAGGTATAGAGTGAGTAGTCTCGTGTATTGCCTATATCGCGATCCCAAACATAACAAAATTTCCTTAGTCTTTACAACATGTCAAGTATTCAGTTCAAAAATACATGTCTCGGTCTAGTTCTATTCAGTATTCCAGTGTTATGTAATTCTGTGTGATCGAGTATTCGAGTATCATGTAACTCAGTGTAATTCAGTATTTCATTATCATGTATTGCAGTATGATTCTCTGTTCCTGAATGTTGAACACATGTATTTGGGCCTGAGGCCGTAGTTTATGCTTTATGCATCTTGGGGCCTGAGGTTGTTGTTTATGTTTTATGCATTTTGGACCTAAGGTCGTAGTTATGTATACGTATACCTGGGCCCGAGGCCGCAGTTGTGCACATATATATACATTGGGGCTCGAAGCCACAATTTTAGTGTTCATAAACAATTCAAGAATACATGTCTCAGTCTAGGCCTATTCAGTATTCGAGTGTTATGTAACTCAGTGTGATCCAATATTCCATTATCATGTAACTCATAGTAATTCAGTAATTCATTATCATGTATTGCAGTATGATTCTCAGTTCCTGAATATTGAACACCTGTATTTGGGCGTGAGGCTGCAGTTTATGCTTTATGCATCTTTGGGCCTAAGGCTGTAGTTTATGCTTTATGCATTTTGGACCTGAGGTCGCAGTTATATATATGTATACTTGGGCCCGAGGCCGCAGTTGTGAGCATATATACACATTGGGCCCGTGGCCGCAATTATTTTTTCAAATAAACAGGTTCTTCATCATTTAGAAGAGGGAGTATTCATATCCTCACTTCCTTTGTTCAGTTCAATTATCAGCTACCATTTATGTTATCAATTGTCATTTTAGTTATCAGTAATCGTTTCAGTTTCAATAGTTATCCTTTTAGTTATCAATTATAAATTCTCAGTTATCAGCTTGGTTTCAGTTTCATCATTTATAATTCTTTCTATCAGTTTATTTACATACCAGTGCAATTCAAATGTACTAACGTCCTTTTTGCCAGGGGCCTGCATCTCACGATGCACGTAATGATTTACAGGTTGATGATTCATAGCGCTAGGATTCTCGTACCAGCTACTTGGTGATCCCTACTTCTTTTGGGGAATTATCATTACCTTACAGTCTTCAGTATTTTCAGACAATCAGTGTTTTTAGTACTTCATTAGAGGTTTCATAGACTAGAGTAAAATTTAGACAGAGTCGCAGGCTTTTCATGTTAAGATATGTGGGCTGCAAATTTGTTTCAAAATTGTATTAGTATTTCCGCACTCTGATTTATATCGTCCACACTTTTAGTATATTAGTGTTTGTTAGTTTATCTTCCGGATTAAGTATGTTATGATATCACATGTTGATTCAGCCAGCCAGTTGGTTCGCTCCGTCATATTTAGTTAGGCACCGAGTGCCGTGTTACGTCCAGGCCCAGGTTCAGGGCGTGACAAGTGCCAAGGACAAGTCAAACAACCGCTGCAGCATAAAATCCATTACGGCTACAACAGATCTACCGCGGCCGCAGTCCATTTAGTGTGGTCCACAGTGGCAAAGATCAAAGAGGATTCTATTTTAGAAGTTCAAGCAACACAGTCTGCGGTCGATTCCTCGCGGCCGCAGTAACCTCATCGCGGACGCACTCTATTTCTCACGGTCTGCGGAGAAGGGATTTAGAGAATGTGAAATTTGGAAGATTCACGACATCGTGGCCGCATTCCATTTCTCGCGGTCCGTGGTGAAGCCACCGTGGCTGCGGTCCATTTATTGTGGTCCGCGGAGGATGGATTCAAAGAGCAGAAAATTGAAGCTAAAAGCCCCATCGCGGCCGCACCCCAATTCTTGCTGACCGCAATACCTCCATCTGGGGTATTTTTATCCTGAAAATTTGGCCTTGTATAAATACCTCTTTTTCTGCTTTTTAGGGTATCTTTATCTGAGTTGAGCACGTGAACGCTGGTTTTAGTGTATTTTGAGTAATTTTATAGCTAGTTTAACATTGAATCTTCAAAATCTTAGCTTGTAATTATATTTTATGGGTTGTTCTTCATCTAGATATCTGATTTATTCTATTATTATGAGTAGCTATATACATTAGTTAGGGTTGTGGCTCAATTCTAGTGTGTTTATTTGATGTGTCTTTTATTTTAAGGCTCAGGTGTATATGGGTGGTTGATATTTGGATTGATTTGTGTGTTCCATGTTGAATTAGTGGTTGCAAACACTAATTTGTGCCTATTGGACTTGGTCACTTCTTGAGAAAGAGAGCTTGAGTCAAGGAAAATCAGTTCAACAAGGAATTGGGGCGTATTCAAGAGATTTATAGCCCCAATTAAAGGGTTAAATCTAGAGATAGTAATACCCGACTTGAGCCTATATTTTTTGCACAATTTTGACACCCAATTGGTACTGAGAAAGTTAATTAGGGCAAAGTCACTCAAGCTACCAAGAGGTATAGGGTGAGTAGTGTCGTGCATTGGCTATATCGCGATCCCAAAAATAACAAAATTTCCTTAGACTTTAGAACATGTCAAGTATTCACATAAGAGAAAGTCACTTCCCTAGTGCCTCGTTAACCATTTAGAAAACCTTTCAAGCATTCATACATAGTTTAATTTCGCATATCATTAGCATAAAATTAGAAGTAACAAACAAACAGATATGATTGGAAGTGTAATCAAGAGCACTACACACTACTAGATTAGATAGAAATCCAACTCCAAACATTGTTGTAGCTCCCTATGGATTCGATCCCGACCTTCTCGGGTAAAAGCTGCATCGATCCCTCTTGCCACTTTGTAGTGGTGTAGGGTTGATACCAAACACTTTTTGGCACCGTTGCCGGTGAGCTAAAGGTTTTGGCTATCTATCTAAATAGTTTTGCTTATTTTTTTCTTTCCTTCTGTGATACTAATTTGGGTGTGATGCCAATTTTGGTACAAAATGGCGGCAAACAACAACAATGACCCTCTTGGAAACGTGGTCCCGAGGGAGGAGGTTGATGATAATGGTGAAGATGAGGTGCCTCTTGTACCTCAAGGACAAAGGAGAGGCTGACATGCTAATGATAATAATATTCCAGACTTTCCCCCGCACCTCCAGAGCTGTACCTTGAGTGCTTCCCAATCAAGGATATGCTAGTGCAATTGTCCCACCCCGGATCCGGGCGGGCAATTTTCAAATTACCAACGTGATGTTGACATTGTTGGAGTAGCGAGGGTATTTCACGGGTGTTCCCCATCAAAATTCTTACAAGCACCTTAAAGGATTTGTTGATACATGTTGGGGCAGCAAGCAAACGAATGTGTTCGAGGATGCCTTGCGGTTGAGATTATTCCCTTTCTCTCTTCGAGGAAAGGCGTTGGATTGGCTGGAGAGACTCCCCAACCACTCTATCCATACATGGGATGAGTTGGCGGATAAATTCATTGCAAAGTTTTTCTCACCGGGTCATATGGCAACCTTGAGTGTTGAAATCTTAGCTTTCAAAAAGGAGCCCAACAAACCACTGCATAAGATATGGGAAAGGTACCGGACTATGGTGAAGGAATGCCTAAATAATGTTATGACTGAGGCAATGATACAACAGACATTCTACCCAGGCATTAACACAACAAATTAGTGCATAGTGAACCAACTAGTTGGGGGCAACTTCATTAACACACTGTATGATCATGATTGTGAGATACTTTATGAGATGGTGGACACTTCTTCTGCTTGGAAAAGTCGAGCCAATGTGCAACAGGATGACCCCAAGGTCATTCATTTGAACAAAGAGCTCTATGATCATGGGCCGGCAATAGCAGAACTTACAATAATAATGAACCATCTAGCAAAGTCACAATTACAATAGTTTCAAACTCCTCGACAAGTAAATGCTATGGACGGTGTCAACATGTTAGTGAACAAAAGAAGACAAAGAGGGAAACAGAACCAAGGGAATTCAGATCAATATGACCAAGATAGTCGTGGGTTTCAAGATGATGGGTACGATGAGCAGAATGAAGAAGTGCAATACATGAACAACTATCAAGGCCAAAGGGGCAATTCTTCTAACCAACAGAAACAATAGATATCCCAAGGCAATTGGGGAAATTAACAACAACAAGGGAACAATAATTAGGGGAACAACAACCAAAATCCAAATTGGGGAAACCAAAACAATAATCAGAACAATCACGGTAATTAGGGTAACAACAACAACAACTGGGGTGAAAACAACAATCATCGTAGTTGGAACAATAGCAATTAGGGAAATTGGGGGCAAGGCTTTCAACGGCCCCCCGATGTATCAAAAACCGAGCAATCCACCCCTATTTCCATCCCAAGGTCTTAGTTCATCCAACAATGACATGGGGAGAATTGAAATGATGTTTGAACAGATGATGAAAAAGAATGCTGACTCTGATGCTCAGTTGGCATCCCATAATACTTCAATCAGAAACTTGGAGGTTCAATTAGGCCAAATCTCATAATCCTTAAATACTCGCCCTAAGGTGGCTCTACCTAGTGATATGGTAGTCAACCCGAAGGGTGGGAACAATACAAGGCATTCAATGGCGGTAACTACAAGAAGTGGATGAGGCGGTGATGTGAATGCCTCCAAACAAAAAGAAGTTTTGAGTAATGAAGTTGAGTTGCATGAGGATGAGATCCCTTTGGTGGATGAGAATATGATTGATGAGAACTTTAATGAAGAATAGAGGATTTATATCAAAGAGGCCGAGGTGGAAACTCAGAATGACGTGAACCCATCTAAGGAATGAGTAATAGACATGCCGGAAACGGTTGTGCCTAAAGCTAAGGCTCATTTGCCAAGGCCACCTCCACCTCATCCTCAAAGGCTCGTGAAGCAAAAAAATGAGAACCAGTTTAAGAAATTTATTGACATGATGAATTTCTTATCCATTAATGTGCCTTTGGTGAAGGCTTTAGAGAAAATGTCGAGTTATGCCAAATTCATGAAAGATTTGGTAACAAAGAAAAGATCCATGGATTGTGAAACTATCAAGATGACTCACCAAGTTAGTGCAATAGTGCACTCAATGGCTCCGAAGCTAGAAGATCCCGGTGCTTTCACCATTCCTTGCACCATTGGGAGTGTGATGGAGGCCAAACCTGCACTACTATTAAGTAGCGAGAGAGGTCGAAGCAGCTTTTACCCGATTTAGGGCCAGGATCAAATTCCACAAAGATCTAGATATTGGAGTTGGGTGTCTATCTAAAGTAGAGTTGTGTATTTTCTCCAAATTGCACTTCTACACATTTTTTGGGTTTTAATTATGATTTTAATTTTATAAACTACAATTCTCAATTAAACTACTATAAGCTAGGATTAAACTATTGCACGTTGTTCAAATGATTAAAAAGCACTAGGGTAGTGACTTTCGCCTAGGTGGTAAATTGATGGAATCTTGAGTCTAAAGCTATATTAACACATTTGGGGAGTATGATATAACCATTACTCGATTCTACTCACTCTATACCTCTCAGTAGTTTAAGTGATTTTGCCCGAATTGACTTTTTTCAAAACAAATTTGGTATGCAAATATGCACAAGCAATTGAGGATCAAGTCAGGTATTACGATCTCTCAGTTTAACCCTTTAATTGGGGCTATCAATTATCTTGAGTGCGCCCCAATTCGTTGTTGGACTAATTCTAAAGACTTAGGCTCTCTTTCTCAAGAACAGAAAAAGCCAACTACACACAAACTAGTGTTTGCAACCACTAATTTATCAGTCAAACATGGAATTAGCCCAAATATCAAACACCCATAGTCAATCAAGTTCTAAAATACAAGACCCATCAATTACCCACACTAGGGTCAATCCACAACCCTAGCTAATGGGTTTAGCTACTCATAATTAGAGAAAGAAACAAGGAAATAGATGAAAAACTCATATTAATTAATTGCTAAATTAAACTTGAAGATTCAATGTTGAAATGAAGCTAAAATTACTCAAAATAGCTAAATATTCAAACCCATGAGTGCAGCCTTCAGTACTAACTATCTGCTTAACCTAAAAATGGAAAAGAAGCTATTTATACTAAGCCAAAAAGTCTAGACAAAAATACCCCTACAGGGTTAGTGCGGACCGCATAAAATCACTTACGGACGCACTAGGGCTCTGAACTTTAATAAATAGATCTCTGAACTTGGGCAATGCAGACCGCAGAGAATCGAATGCGGCCGCGGTGACTCCAATATGGACCGCAGTAAATCCCATGCGGCCACATTACCTGTTGGCCTGGAAATCAAACTCTCTGAACCTTACTTGTTCGGACCGCACAGAATGGTGTGCGGCCGCATTGGCCCTATTTTGTCTGAGCTTTTTCGTATCTTGGTACATGTGCAAGTTTCACTCCTTTTTAAGTTGACCTTTGACATATTTCCAATTTGTTGATCAAACCTGCAATCAAGAACAACTTGTGAGCCTTTTGGGACTATTTTGTACAAATTTCTAATCAAAACATAAGCAAGAAGGAGTATAAAATGTATCAAAATCCCTAGTTATCAGAGTGCATACTTTGCAAAAGCTCTATGTGATTTGGGGGCAAGTATCAACTTGATGCCCTACTCAATTTTCAAGACTTTAGGTATTGGACAACTAAGGTCGACTTCCATGAGATTGCAAATGGCGGATAGAACAATTAAGATGCTATTGGGTGTAATTGATGATGCTCTTGTCCGGGTGGAAAAATTTATCTTGCCGGCTGATTTAGTGATTCTCGACTGCGAGGTCAATTTTGAGGTGCCTATAATCTTGGGAAAACCTTTCCTGGCAACTGGGAAGGCTTTAGTTGATGTGGAAGCAAGGAAACTCACCTTCCGGGTGGGTGATGTTAGATTCGTCTTTCATATGTGTAAGTCAATGTAGCATCCCAATTGTACTGAAGTGTGCTCGTTTGTGGATCGTCTCATGGCAATGATAATTAATAATACTAGTGCAATGATCAATGTGGAGGACCCTTTAGAGGCGGTATTGTTGAACCTTGATGTAAATGAAGATGAAGGCTGAGTGAAGTGTGTTAATGTTTTACATAGAGTGGTCTCTTACTCTTATGAGCCTTGGAAGCTCTCTTTCGATCATTAGAATAGGAAGACTCCACCAACAAAGCCCCTAATTGAGGAACCTCCCATGTTGGAGTTGAAACTGTTTCCTTCACACCTCAGGTATGAATTCTTAGGCCCTATTTCAACATTGCCAGTTATTATTTCCTCTTGTCTTAGTAACATACATGTAGATGCCACATTGGCGGATATTAGGGGGATAAGCCCCACATTTTGTATGCACAAGATTATTCATGAAGATGATGCAAAGCCCTCCTTGAAACATCAAAGGAGGTTGAACGAGGCAATTCAAGAAGTTGTGAAAAAGGAGGTGATCAAGTGGTTGGATGCCGGGTTTATGTACCCCATCTCTAATAGTTCTTAAACTTCACCGGTGCAATGTGTGCCGAAGAAGGGTGGTATGATCGTGGTTACCAATGCGCAAAAATGAGTTAATTCCTACTAGGTTTGTCACCGAATTAAGGGTGTGCATGGATTACCGCAAGTTGAACAAAGTGACCCGCAAGGAACACTTTCCATTGCCTTTTCTTGACCAGATGCTAGATAGACTTGCTGGGCGTGCCTTCTACTGTTTCTTGGATGGGTATTCCGGGTACAACCAAATTTTGATTGCCCTAGAAGATTAGGAGAAGATCACCTTCACTTGCCCATATGGTACCTTTGCCTTTCTAGGATGCCATTCGGGTTGTGTAATGCACCGACTACATTCCAGCGATGTACAACAACAACAACAACAATCTAGTATAATCCCACTTAGTGGGTCTGGGGAGGGCAGTGTGTACGCAGACCTTACCCCTATCCTGGGTTAGGGAGCCTGTTTCCAAATAGACCCTCGGCATGCTTCCTTCCAAGAACTTCCCATATTGCGCTTGGGGAGACTCAAACTCACAACCTCTTGGTTGGAAGTGGAGGTTGCTTACCATCATAGTAACCCCTCTTGTCGTCCAGCGGTGTATGATGGACATATTTACCGACATGGTAGAGGACAGTTTGGAGGTGTTCATGGACGACTTCAGCGTTTTGGGTGACTCGTTTGATGAATGTTTGAAGAATCTTGATAGGGTGTTGGCCCGGTTTGAAGAAACCAAGGAGGGCATAGTACTTGTCCATAAAATCTGAAAGCACGCTATAGAGGTGGATAAAGCTAAAATTGAAGTGATTTCAAGACTCCATCCCCCTACTTCAGTCAAGGAGGTTAGAAGTTTTCTTGGGCATGCAAGGTTCTACTAGAGATTTATCAAGGAATTTTCAAAGGTAGTGAATCCTTTGTGCAAACTTTTGGAAAAGGATGCAAAGTTCGTGTTCAATGAGGAATACATAATAGCTTTTGAACTCCTCAATTACAGGTTGACCACCACTCCTATTATTACCGCTCCCAATTGGAGCTTGACTTTTGAGCTCATGTGTGATGCGAGTGATGTTGCGGTTGGGGCAATCTTGGATGAAAGAGTGAATAAAATGTTTCACCCATTGTACTATGCAAGCAAGACAATGAATGACGCTCAAGTGAATTACACAGTGACTAAAAAAAGAGTTGTTGGCTATTATGTTCGCAATGGAGAAATTCTGGTCGTATCTCATGGGTGTCAAGGTCATAGTTCATACCGATCATGCTGCACTTCTATACTTGATGAAAAAGAAGGATTCCACAGCTAGGCTAATGCGATGGGTCTTGTTTCTTCAAGATTTTGATTTGGAGATTGTGGGACGGAAAGGTTGTGAAAACCAAGTGGCGGAACAATTGTCCTACTTGGAGGAAGAGGGGAGGCCTCATGATGGCCTAGAGATTAATGATTCATTTCCCCATGAGCAACTTGTTTTTGTGGCTTTGAATGGTATGCCATGGTTTGCGGACATTGCTAATATCCTTGTGACCGGTATTGTCCGGCCTGAGCTCTCTTCTAACCAAAGGAAGAAGCTTAAATGGAAGTTTGGATTAGTATTGGGATGAGCCATACTTGTTCAAGATCTGCATTGATAGTGTGATCAGAAGATGTGTCCTGGAGGAGGAGCGATTGAGTATTCTAGAGGCTTGTCATTCCTCTCCCGTGGTGGTCATCACAGTGGGGAGAGGACAGCTTCAAAGGTTCTTAGTTATGGGTTTTAATATCCAACTTTGTACAAGGATACAAGTGAACTTGTGAAGCGATGCGACAAATGTCAGAGGGAGGGTGAAATTTTGAAGAAGGATGAGATGCCTCTCAATACTATTCTCGAAGTTGATATTTTTTAAGTGTGTGGCATTGATTTCATGGGCTCGTTTGTTAGTTCATGTGACAACACATACATTCTAGTGGCAGTGGACTATGTTTCAAAGTGGGTTGAGGCCGTGGCTTTACCCAATAATGAGTCCTGGAGTGTTGTTGCATTTCTCAAGAAGAGTATTTTTACCAGGTTTGGCACTCCTCGAACAATCATAAGTTATGGGGGGTCTCATTTTTGCATTAGAGCTTTTGACACTTTTCTTGCATAGTACGGCGTCAATCACAAAGTCTCTACTCCTTATCATCCTCAATCGAGTGGCCAAGTTGAAGTCTCAAACAAGTAAATCAAGAGTATATTGTCAAAGACGGTCAATGCAAATTGGACCGATTGGTCAAAGAAATAGGATGATGCTCTATGGGCTTATAGGACTACTTACAAGACTCTGATTGGTAGGTCTCCGTACCGGTTGGTATTTGGGAAAGCTTGCCATCTACCGGTTGAGCTAGAGCACAAGTCCATGTGGTCTTTGAGGAAGCTAAATCTTGAATAGGATGTAGCAGCAAATCTTCATGTGGAGCAGCATAAGGAACTTGATGAATTCCGTTTTCATGCCTACTCTAGTTCGTTCTTGTACAAGGACAAGATGAAGTACCTTCATGACAAGTATGCTCGTGGTAAGGAGTTCAAAGTGGGTGATTTGGTTCTCTTGTTCAATTCTCAGTTACGTTTGTTTCAAGGAAAGCTTAAGTCGTAATGGAGTGGACCTTTTAAAGTGGTGCTTATGACTCCGTTTGGTGGACTTGATTGAAAAAACAAAAATGGAGAGATCTTCAGAGTTAATAGGCACAGTGTCAAGCACTATCTTGTGGTCCACAATGCTAAATGACCAAAAATGGAAATTCTCTGAAATTTTTGCC
Organism: Nicotiana glauca; assembly: GCA_026770625.1. Lineage (NCBI taxonomy): Eukaryota > Viridiplantae > Streptophyta > Magnoliopsida > Solanales > Solanaceae > Nicotiana > Nicotiana glauca. Next base: position 62,824 of record MU744595.1, on the reverse strand, counting down.
GTGGCTGCAGTGTATTTTTTGCAGTCCGCGGTGCCCCACCGTGGCCGCAAAGAACTTTTTGCGGTCCGCGGTGAAGTCTTTGCCAGTGCCTCTTGTGTTTAGTTACCGCGGTCCGTGATGGATTTTTCGCGACCGCGATGGGTGAGTAGCGTAGGTCTCAGGCCCACGCTCTCCTGCTGCTCAAGCTTCAATTCCGATTTCATTTGAGTCGTCTGAGGGCTCAACGGAAAGTAGTGATAATGCAGCCTCTAGGTCACCTATGGCGTCGTCACTCGGTAAGGATCCAATAGACGAAGAAGAAAGGGGAGAACCCCAACCCGGGGTATGGAGAGAACTAGAAACCCCGAGGTGTGCAAAAGGAGGTTTCTCAGTGAGCTGGCATACCACAAGTTCCCGGAATGGTGGCCTCTAAGGTCGCTTATTATTGAGCGCAAGTTCGTAGAGAGGGATCTCCTGCCTCAAAATCCTAATGTGAAGAGGAAATTCACAAAATGAGTGGGGTGGGATTACTTCACCAGCAGGGTGCCAGAGGCGAACGAGCGCTTAGTCAAAGAGTTCTATGCCAATGTTGCCCACATCAAGAAGGATACAAAAGTAACTAAAGTGAGGAACTTGAAAGTGCTTTTCGATGGAAGGCAATTAACGACTACCTGGTCTTTCAGGAGGAATATTAATCAGTGTACTTAGAAAAGGTAGCATTAGATGAGGCAGCCTATCCGTGGTTAGCAGAATATCTGGCACCACCCTAGCTTGCTTGACAATAGGGGTTCAAATTTTGAGGAAGACTTTAAACTTCGAGGCAAAGGGGTGGGAAACTTTTATATGCAGCAGGCTGGACCCCACTACGAAAATTCTATGTCAGTCTCTCGGGCAGTATTGGTGGCATCTATTATGGTAGGGTAACCGATCAATGTCGGGAATGTTATATCTAGGGTGATCTCTAGGGTGGTCAATGATTGTGACATATAATACCTCTTCCCAAAAAAATTTACAATGTATTTTGAAGACCATGAGGTGGAGAAAAGGATATTTGATGTGAACGTGAAACCAAAAATGGCCTTTACCTGGTATTGCCTAAAGGCTGATGACAACCCTAAAACAAAGGATCCAAAAGTCAAAGACACTAGTTCTATTGGCCATTCTGAAAAGTCAGTAGTAGTAGTCCCTTCTTCTCAGCCTCCCTCAGCCACACCAGATACTACCTCGGACCATCTACTTCCACCGCCCCAGTTATCCCCTCATCCCCAGCCTACCCATTGACTACCCAACGATTGAGTCAAACACTTTCCATTATTAACAACTGGATGCAGGTAGGTACTTCTAAGCTATCTTTGCTTTATATCTCGGTGGCAGTCCAGTCCGTACCCCCACAGCCACATGTTCCAGTTTCAGTGGAGGAGACTCTCAAGAAGCTTCTAGACAACCAAAAGAAGCTCCTGGAGAACAAACAGTTGATATTGGAGGTTGTAGGTGCTAATGGGAAGGCATCGAAGGAGCTGATAAAGAAGTTGAGAAAGACTCGAGACTCAAAGGAGTCTGTGAAGGAGTTGAGGGTAGAAGTGGAAAAGATGAAGGTTGTTGATCATTTGCCATTGGAGCTACTATTGCATGACCCGCCTCTAGCAGCTCAGACTGAGCTGGAGCAGGAGTTGGAGAGGGCACCAAAGAGACGGAGAGTGATCCCCTAGGCAATCGAGGTAGTGATTGAGTTGGAGGACCCGCAGGGAGGTTCTTCTAGCCAACCCCAGGTCTCAGTGCAACCTCAGGTCCCAGTGTAGGCTCAAGTTACAGGGATCCAGCCACAAGTTCCCGAGTAGTCAAAGGACCCAGGCTCATGATCCTATGAGACAGAGGACCAATAGGGAGTTTTCTTTACACTCTATCTTCTTCTGTTTTATTGAGATTATTTTTGGCTAGTTAGCATTGAGGACAATTCTAGCTTTTATTTGAGGGGGTAGCCCTATTTAGATGATTTTGGATCGTAAATATGATACTATTTTCGTTTTTATTATGCTTTTTAACTTTTGGTATATACATAATTTTACCAGACTATTTCACTTTTCATATTTTGCAACCTTGGTTTGTATATAAAGTTAATTTCTGATGTATATATTCATTCCCTCCTATGTATATTCGTTTAAATCCCCTCTTGTACATATTCAGTTTACTTTCCGCATTTTCTTTCATATCTTCTTACTTCATTTTCGTAGCTTCTTATTTTGAGTTTTGCATTCAATAAGCCTTTGGTTTTCTTAATGCCACTGTTCTTTCCAAAGGTGGAATTTGTGTGAACCGGGTGGCTTTTCCCGATGATGGATGGCATGACAACCTTCTTAAGGGTTTGAGTCTGTTTTCTTTTTGTTTTTGTGTAAATAGTATCTAGTGAGTAATAGTGCTTCAGGCAAAGCTTCACTTGGGCCTAACACATTTGCCTTTGATCTTATGGTCAAAAACAAATTGGTGTGTATAGGATGGTGATAGTTGTGACCTTGAGACTCTTGTGTTGGCCGATAATCATCAAGTGGTTTTTCAGGACCATTTGTGTTGCTCAAATCTTAGCTAAGATTATTGTGGGCATCCAACTATGTCTCTTTAGCAATCCTATAGCTTGTGTGGTGAGAATCTGAATTGCAAGTCCAAGTCCCTTGCCATTAAGTCTAGAACTTGCCCTGAATATTTGTCTAGACTAAATCCTAAGTGTAGTTTGATTTGAGAAGTTATTATAGCTCTCCTTGATCCGAATGATATCTTGAAAACATTTGTAGCCTACCAATAATAGTATCCCTAGTCAACACCTTTGAGCCATAGCCCTTTTTCTTTTAAAGACCATGATACAAGCCTTACCCATTCTAAAAAGACCCTCTCTTGGCACCCGATCTTTCCTTAGCACATGGAAAAAGCATAAGTTTGGGGGAGAGACGAGGAATGCAACAAATTGGTAAAAGATACAAAAATGAAGAAAAGGAAAGGCTGAAAAAAAAAAGCCCAAAAGAATGAACAATGTAGAAGAAATGAACGGATTCAATAAAAGTAAATAGATGAAAGGTGTGGAAAGTTAAGAAAGGAAAAAGAGGTTTGAAATGAACAAGAAAGAGTGACAGTGTGTCTCTCTAACTCCTAAGAAAGAAGTAATTGACTCAAAATGTCAAGAGAATGTGTCCAAAAATGAAGCAAATGAAGTGCTTAAGGGAAGATAAAACATACTTAGACCAAATATTTCCTACCCTAAACAAAAGCCTTCATTGTATCCCCACAAATGCCATATATGATCTTGAGTTGAATGAAGCTTATATTAGTGGTGACTCACATAAGGGGCAAGCTTATAGTACTTAGAGCCGGACTTGTGACCTTTCTTTGAGAGAGATGAGTGTGTTTTTCACAATCCTCGTTCTGAGTGCTACAATCTAAAAGTGAGGTCTTGCTTAAGGAAGAGTGAGTAGTATGATTTTGGGTTCCACAATGACCAAAGTAGTGGAAAGAGATTCCTTGATGAGTTGAGTCAACACTTGATTATTTTGTGTCGCACTAAAGCCATGGTGTTTAAAATGTTGAACGTTGTTAATGATTCATTTGAATAAAGGCAATTGTTGGTCTCAATTGATGCTAGATGAGGTCACTTTAGGTCAGCTGAATTTTCTTGGTTTTATTCTTAAGGAGGTGGGACTTATTTTGTTTGCTTGAGGACAAGCAAAAGCTTAAGTTTGGGGGAGTTGATAACTAGGGATTTTAGTTTATTTTATACTCCTTTATGCTTGAATTTTGGATTAAAAATGTATAGAAGTAATCCCGAAAGCTTATATGTTGTGCTTGTTTGCAGTGCTTGGTCAAAGAAGTGACAAGAAGTCAAAACCAGCTCAAAAAGGAGTGAAACTTGCACAAGTGCCAAGGACAAGTCAAAGCACCGCTGCAACATAAAATCCATTGCAGCTGCAACAAATCCATCGTGGTCGCACTCCATTTAGTGCAGTCCGCAGTGGCAAAGATCAGAGAGGATGCTATTTTGAAAGTTCAAGCAACACAGTCTGCGGTCAATTCTTCGCGGTCGCAATAGCCTCATCGCGGCCCCACTCTATTTCTCGCTGTCCACGCAGAAGGGATTCAGAGAATGTAAAGTTTGGAATATTCAAGACATCATGACTGCATTCCATTTCTCGCGATCCGCGGTGAAGCCATGCGGTCCATTTATTGCGGTTCGCGGTGGCTGGATTCAGAGAACAGAAAATTGAAGCTAAAAGCCCCATCGCGACCACACGCCAATTCTTTCGGACCACAATACCTCTGTTAGGGGTATTTTTGTCCACAAAATTTGGCCTTGTATAAATACAGCTTTTTCAGATTTTTAGGGTATCTTTATCTGAGATGAGCACGTGAACGGCAGTTTTAGCCTATTTTGAGTAATTTTATAGCTGGTTTAACATTAAATCTTAAAATCTTAGCTTGTAATTATATTTTATGGGTTGTTCTTCATCTAAATATCTGATTTCTTCTATTATTATGAGTATCTATACCTATTAGCTAGGGTTGTGGCTCAATGCTAGTGTGTGTATTTGACGTGCCTTTTGTTTTAAGGATTAGGTGTTTATGGGTGGTTGATATTTGGACTGATTTGTGTGTTCCATGTTGAATTAGGTATTGCAAACACTAATTTGTGCCTATTGGACTTGGTCTCTTCTTGAGAAAGAGAGCTTGAGTCAAGGAAAATCAGTTGAACAAGGAATTGGGGCATACTGAAGAGATTGATAGCCCCAATTAAAGGGTTAAATCTAGAGATAGTAATACCCGACTTGAGCCTATATTTTTTGCACAATTTTGACACACAATTGGTATTGAGAAAGTCAATTAGGGCAAAGTCACTCAAGCTACAGAGAGGTATAGAGTGAGTAGTGTCGTGCATTGGCTATATCGCGATCCCAAACATAACTAAATTTCCTTGGGCTTTAGAACATGTCAAGTATTCACCTAGGAGAAAGTCACTTCCCTAGTGCCTCGTTAACCATTTAGAAAACCTTTCAAGTATTCATACTTAGCTTAATTTCGCATATCATTAGCATAAAATTAAAAGTAACAAACAAAAAAATATGATTAAAACTGTAATCAAGAGTACTACGAACTGCTAGATTAGATAGAAATCCAACTCCAAACATTGTTGTAGCTCCCTGTGGATTCGATCCTGACCTTCTCGAGTAAAAGTTACATCTATTGCTCTTGCCACTTTGTAGTGGTGTAGGGTTGGTCCTGATCACCCATAAACCTCAAGCCCAATGACCTACTAGGGTTTTCTTGGAGCCTACTCCATCCCATACCTATATAAAGGGGTTAAAGGAGAAGGTCAGAGGGACAAGTAAATAGGTAGAAGGAAAGGCTAAAACAACTCTAAAGAATTGCATCAAGGTCTCCATCCATATCTGCAATCGTTGTATGTGGTCAAATTCCAAAGGCGAACTCAAGTCATAGGCGGGCGGCTTCAAATATTCCATTCGTGATAACCCAACACCAAATCCTGGTTCGTGACGACCTTCAAATTGTTCGTGACGTACTACAAATCTGAAATTGTCAAGTTCAAGATCAAGCTTTCAAGCTCTTGAACCATCATCTGTGCGGAGAAGAATCAGAGGACTAGATCTCTTTAGATTTAGAGATATTTTAGAGATTGTAACCCCATCGATTGAAATTGAATATGATATTTATCGCTATATTTCTTGTCTTGATTATTATTTTTCAAGACCAAAATTTAGTTGTTACAAATTTTGGCATGCCCAGTGGGCCCATCTCTACCTCTCATCTCTTCTCTTCGAAGTTAAAGAATATCAAGATGGCTACAGTAAGAAACAAACCTAGATCTGACTCCAAAAGTAGATTGGAAGTTGCCATGAAGATTGTTCGGCAAATTGAAAGAAGCAAAGCCAAAATACTAGGACAAAAAGAGCTTGAAGTGTCATCCACAATTCATGTTTTTCTTTCATCTTCTCCAAATGAAGTGATATCATCTTCGTATCTGCTAGAAGAAGGGAAAAACATCAATAGGTGGTCGGAACTTTCACGCGATTCTGCCTTTCAAAAGAATGCCATCGTCAGTCCTACAATCCCTTTATGCAGAAAGATGATGACGTCTTGAGCAATAAATTTTCTCCAATCTCTCCTCGTTTCACTCCACAATCTGCTATCTATCTAAGTGATGATCCATACCATTCTTCGTCCTCTGCATTGGTCATGCAAACGATGATGATTGAAGCTTCTACCATAGAAGAACAACTTGCAAATTTGATAAAAGCGGTTGAAGGCCTGACAAAATACATGAAAGATCAAGATGATAAACTTTCCAAGTGGATGAATAAGGTAGAGAGTATGATAGAGGAAGCATCAAGCCAAGCACCTATGAAGCTTCAAGAGATTCAAGAGATTCAAGAGAAAGGAGAGTCCTATATAAAGCTAACAACAATTACCAAAGAGCTCCAAGTCTCTTCTAATAGGCAGATTCATGTTGAGCAATTGAAGGACTTCATCATAGGGACCATCAAGGATAAAATTGAGCCTTCGCCTAAATCTTTCCTTACATACGCAAAGTCGTACACCCAAAGGATTGATAACTTGAAGATGCCAACTGGATATCAATCCCCCTATGCTTCAACAATTTGACGATAAAAGGAATCCCAAGCAAAATGTTGCACACTTTGTCGAGACATGTAATAATGCTGGAACTTATGATGATCACCTTGTCAAACAGTTTGTTCGATCTCTCAAAGGAAATTCTTTCGATAGGTACAAATATCTTGAACCTAGTTCCATTGATAGTTGGGAGCAACTCGAGCAGAAATTCCTCAATCATTTCAACACCACGAGGCGCATTGTGAGTATGATTGAACTTACAAATGCCCGCCAATGGAAGGAGGAGCCAGTTATCGAACTCATCAATCGCTGGAGGAGTTAAAGCCTCCACTGCAAAGTCCGTCTTAGCAAAACTTCTGGCATCGAAATGTGTATCCAAGGAATAAAGCCGCACGTGATATGGAATTGAGTATGTCTAGAAGTGGAGACCAAAGGTTTCCTAGCTTTGAGCCTCATGATGAAATAGAAGAAGACGATTTTGAGAATAGGGACAAGTATTCATCCGAAGATGAAACTCAAGAGTCCATGCGTGTGACAACACTCCTTGACGTATGAGCCTAAACTGCAAGTCTCAACGCTCCTTGACGTATGAGCCCAAACTGCAAGTCTCAACGCTCCTTGACGTATAAGCCTAAACTACAAGTCTCAACTCTCTTTGGCTCATGAGCCTAAACTACAAGTCACCACACTCCTTGACGCTTGAGCCTAAACTGTAATTTTCAAAATACTCCTTGACGCATGAGCCTAAACTACATGTTGCAATGCTCTTAGATACACGAGCCTAAACCATATGTCGCAAAGTTCCTCGAATTCGAGCCAAATTTTTAAGTTATAAAGCTCCACAAATTCAAGCAAAAGTCCTCAATTCGCAAAGCTCTTCAAATTCGAGCAAAAGTCTTCAAGTTGCAAAGCTCTTCAAATTTGAGCAAAATTCTTCAAGTTGCAAAGCTCTTCAAATCGAGCAAAGACCTCAAGTTACAAAGCTCTTCAGATACAAGATAAGACTTCAAATCGCAAAGCTCTTCAAATTTGAGCAAGTCTTCAAGATGTAAAGCTCTTCAAAATTTCGAGCAGAAGTCTTCAAGTTGCAAAGTTCTTCAAATTGAGCAAAGACGTCAAGTTTAAAACTCTTCAAATTTGAGCAGGTCTTCAAGATGTAAAGCTCTTCAAATTTGAGTAATGTCTTCAAGTTCTTATACTCCTTGTCCGCACGAGTATAAACTACAGAAAAAAACTTATACTTTATATGAACTACGTAATGATTTGATCCTCTTTACTGGGGTACGTAGGAAACTTAGAATTCATTCTAAGTTCAGTCACTTAAGCAACAAAAAATCAATTCTTTTTCACGGTATCCAAAGATGATACTAGCTCCATGTATGCACCATGCACTTCTTTGGGCAAGTTGAAGAAGAAGTTACTCCACATCAAAGCTTAAAGGATGATGCGTCATGTTTGCTTTCATCCAGCCGCATGAAAAAAAATGCTTCATGTGCTTCTTTCGATAAGGGTTGAAGGACGAGATTCTTTGCTAGCTCCATAACATGAAATATGGAGCACTGCATGTATCTTTTCATCAAGTCATGAGAAGGATGATCTAAGCACTTCTTCACCAAGTTGCAAGAAGACATGGTTTTATGTTAAAGCTTGGAGGTTAGGACACTCCATAAACTTCACCAAGTTGCAATAAGGAATCGTTCCATGCCAAAGATTGAAAGTCATGACACTTAAAAAACTTCCTCACCAAATTTCAATAAGATGTGGTTCCGCACAAAAGCTTGAAGGTTAAGATAATCCATGCATTTCTCTGATAAATTGCAAGAAAAGGTGGTTCTATGCCAAAGATTGCAGGATGGTTGCTTCCCATACTTGCTCGCAAAGGATGAAATAGTAGTACTCCAAGTATCGATCTTGCCTATCCATAAATGATGGGATGCGTCATATGCTTTCTCACCAAAGGTGAAAAAGGATTTGCTCCAAATTTCCCCTTCTCTAAGCCGAAAAAGTAGGAACACGCCATGAAATTCTCTCCCCAAGCCGTAATAAAGAGACAAATGGTTCGTTCTCAATCATGTGTACCTCTAGTGAATCTTCTTATGGATATCAAGATTGCTAATATTCTCTCAAAAAACTACGAAAGAGAAAAGATTTTAGAGCTTCCCGGTGCCAATGGCACGAATCTTTTAGTGCTATTTCTTTGATCGGTGCCAACGACGCAGAGCTTAACAAGTACTGGTGTCAACGACACGATGCTTCAATGTGGATGGTGAATAGTGTGACATGCACTTCTCTACCAAACCTTGAAGGATGAAATGCTCCATAAATTATTTTTTCAAAGCCATGGGAAGGATGTTCCATGAACTTCTTCGCTAAGTTGCAAGAAAAGACAATACACGCCAAGGCTCGATGGATGAAAAGTTCCACGCACCTACTCGCTTGCAAAAGGGAGAGTGTTGATCATTTACTTCTTCACCTGATCTAGGATGGAGAACTCGCCATAGACTTCTTCACCAAATTGTAAGAAGAGGGCTCCATGAAACTCCTTCTAAGGTAGGGATGGAATGCGTGCTGTAATTGTATGTTTGCCAAACCTCAAGTGAAAGGTTGATGAACCAAACCTTTTCCCTCCAAATTATTCTGGTTGAAAAACTTATTTTGATTGGATCAAAAGGGTTAGGGCTTCAAGTTTTATATATTTGTAGCCCTCGTATTCTTCTTTTCAGGGATATAAATGGCTCGTGATTTGGACCCTCCTATCTCGAGATATGGATTTTTACGGCGAGAGTACGCAAAGCTGAAAGAGCCAGCATGTCAGAACTCGTCATGTAACTTCTGAATAGTATTTGGAACGATCAAGGAGCAAATGGATTGTGATCTTTACAAAAGTCATAGTTCGTGGAGTTAAGTTTTTATAGCTGCAAACCTTTCATGATTCTGATATTCCTGTACCAAGATATGAATCTTTCTGTGAAGGCGCGAGAAGCTGAAAAATTGAGCGCGGCATAATCTGAAGCGATGTTTTAGAAATTTTTCTGAGATAGTACTTAGCCAATTTGGATTCCAATTTTTGATATGTTGTAGCACCCTATGTTAGTGTCAAGGAAATAATGTGGCCCGTGTGTTAAATGCTCCTATACCATGTTGCGACTTTTTCTCCGAAGGTGCGCAAAGCTGCGAGATCAGCAGGTCTGATGCAGTGATAAATTTAAAAGAATTAATTCCATCTGATCCAGAAGGTATTTGGGGGTGAAATTTTTATATATTGTAGTCCTTTCAGTCTAGAATTAGTACAATCAAGCAGCTTTCGATTTCGACATTCCTAAAGCAAGATACTAATTTTTTGGTGAAGGCGTAGAAAGCTGAAGGAGTCAGCTAGTCGGAACTCGTCTCCTAACTTCTGACAAGTAACTGGGAAAATCTGTGGACTGTCTGATTTTGATTTTTACATATATCCTAGTTCTGAAAGTCTTGTTTTCGAAACCGTAATCCCCTCATGATTTGAATGTTCCTAAATCAAGATATGTATTTATTGGTAAAGGTGCAAAGCTATAAAGTTGAGCGCGGGAGCATTTGAAACAAAAATTCAAAAGAATACATGAGAAGCTGCAAAAGGAATTCCGTCTGAATTATTTGAAGTGTTGTTTCAAAAGGATTAAACGGATTGTATTTCTGATTCTCCTACGACAAGATGTGGTTGTTTTCTTCACATACGCACAAAGATTGATATCCCAGACCGCTTCTGCAGCAAAAGAGATAAAGTTTTGGAGCCATCGGTGCCAACAACACGAAGCTTTTGATCCTATTTAATTGATCGGTGTCAACGACACGAAGCTTCAAGCTATGGCCAAGTCTAATGTCAAAACAGTAGCACAAGGTTTTTCGATTTGAACTTTCTTTATTAATTCCATCAGTTTCCTTGAAAAAAATGTGCAGGAGACCAAAAAATAAAAAGTATGCAACTGAAAAGGGACTACAAACACAAAGAGCTTTATGTATCTTCTGCAATGATATAAGAGTTGCAAGTTTGTATTCTTCATGTGTTTGAGATCCACCTCATGCCCTTTTTATAGAACTCGTAAGGAGATGATGCCTTCCTTGGTGAAAAAGAATTTTCCTTTAAGGAAAAAAAGGAACAATTCCCAGTTGACTAATAACCAAGTCTTACATGGAAACTTATTAAAGAAGGGAAATCAATGCTAGGAAACCCACCTTACTATACTAAGTCATATTTCTTTTTGAGCTAAGTTCATTGAAACTATTCTCAAGGGAATGTAAAGAAGAAATGTTAATCTTTGATCATTCTCAAGTCCAACTAAGAGAATGGTCGTGGAATAAGTCTTAACGGAGCATTTTCTAAGGGGATAAAACGAAAATGAAAAGGGGATGTTTCAGTTACTAGTACTTCAAGTCTCGCTTCTCATCTCAGCAAGCTTACACCGACAAGCCTTGAAGTAGGTGGCATTTATAGATAATTAAAATTTTATTAAATTTAAATCCACAAGTAATTTAGATTTTTATCATATATTAGATACATACTAGTCCAAATAATACTATGAGCTATTATAATCGGGTCGATTATTTAAATCTAAATTAAATTGATTTAAATAAAAGTCCAATATATTATTGGGCTAGCCCGTAAGTTGGTCTTCTATCAAATAGGTCGACCCATAAGCCTCAAGCCCAATGACCTACTAAGGTTTTCTTGGAGCCTACTCCATTCCATACCTATATAAAGGGGTTAAAGGAGAAGGTTAGGGGGACAAGCAAGTAAGCAAAAGGAAAGGCTGAAGAAGCTCTAAAGAATAGCATCAAGGTCTCAATTCATATCTTCAATAGTTGCCAGAGGCGGACGACTTCAAATCTTCCGTTCGTTATAACCCAACACCAATTTCTGGTTCGTGACGACATTCAAATTGTTTGTGACGTACTACAAATATAAAATCCGTCAAGTTAAGCTTTCAAGCTCTTGGACCATCATCCGTGAGAAGAAGAATCAGAGGACTACATCTCTTTAGATTTAGAGATATTTTAGAGATTTTAACCCCCATCACTTGAAATTGAATATTTATCGCTATATTTCTTGTCTTGATTATTATTTTTCAGTAACAAAATTTAGTTGTTGCAGGCGCATATTGTGAAAGTCATTTATTTGAGTTGTTATGATTTGGCGCATGTGTTATTGTTGAGAGAATTATTATATTGTTTGCAAAAGGTTTCTGTTGTGCTGTTGTTATTGTGTTTGCACGAGGTTTCCACCGTGCTATTGTTATTGTTAATGTGCATGTGGTGGTATAAGGTCTGGGTGTTGATGCGCATGTAGTGAGATAAGCTAGGCTTGAAACGAGTGGGAGAACTACTAGAAGTCATGCGATGTGATAAGGTGGGCTAAAACGCGAGATGCTATTTGGGAAAAAATGATTTTCAAAAACCAATTGCAAAGGCTCCTGCGGTGATATAAGGAATGTTTGTGATTATTTTTATGATTTGATACTACGAGGCGGTACCTCGATATGGCTCTTGTTGACATTTTACCATTCTTTTGTACTTGTCTTTGATTGTCGTTTCTTTAGCATACTATTAATTGTCTTCCTCCGTATTGCACTATTGCTTAGTTCTATGTAGCTAATCTTATTGTACTAGTCGTTGCTTCAGTTTTATTGCTGCCTTTATTACGTGGTACATTTTGTGGTGATCATTTTCTTATATGTCATTCATTGTCTCTACTCCTCTTGTTGACTTGAATGGTGGTAGAACACTTGCACAAGCATACATGTAAATGAATCACCTATGTTGGGTTAAGAAGATGAATCCTGACGTTATTGACCATTACATGTACTCTTGTCTACTTATATTTTGTGTTAGAATTGTTATGTTAGCACGTGAGTGGTCTGTGCAGATATTAGATATTTTCATTCTCTTGGCAAATGAGTCGTTCGTGGGGTTATGAATTGTAATATGGGTACAAGATGATAAGTGATTATGGTTCATGAATTGTGACCCATGAGTTGTGATCATGAGGTTCGGTACTTCGTGGAAATGCTTGAACACATTTGGTGTGAAAGTGATTGTTCTTACCGAGTTGTTGATGGTTTTCCTTTATTTGGTTTCACCGGACTTAGACTGTGTTCAACTTAATCCACAACATTGTTACCTCACTATTTCCTGTTATTGCTAGTGTATCATTGCAAGTATTATCTTGTATTCCTTATCCTAGTTAGCTTTATATTAATATTGTTTCTCCGTTAGTTCACCTTCACACTTGTTCAGGTTGTTTAGTCCAGTAGGTGTCTTGACTGTCCCTCATCACTAATCCATCGAGGTTAGTCTTGATACTTACTGGGTATCACTGTGGTGTACTCACACTACGCTTCGCATTTTTGTGTAGATCCAGGTGCCTCGGCTATTGTGGATTATTAGCTGACTGCTCAAGCATTGCTATCGAGACTCAAGGTAAACCCGTCGTCGCGCTCGCGGGCCTCGGAATCACCTTCTGATATTTTATTTGTACTGTTTAATTCTATTCCGAACATTCGTATATAGGGATTTTCTAGCAAACTCAGTAGAGCTTATAATCGACTTGTACTACCTGTTTTGGGATTGTAAGTTGTGTATAAAGATTTCTATTTCATATTCATCAGTTGATGGTTGAATTCTTCTATCAATTCAGCAAGTGTTGTGCTTACCTAGTATTAAAAATTAGGTGTCATCATGACATTCTACCGAGAGAAATTGGTGTCGTGACAAAAAATTTCTTTCTCTTTTTATATCTAGAGGTGAAACAACGCTCGTTCGCAATTACTATCCCAAGATAATCGCTGAATGTACCAACGAGGTACCATTAATAGTTCCGAATATTAGCTACCGTAGTTTATAGACCTTCTTCCTATATGCACTAAGACAATCATTTAAAGTTCGTTCCTTAGTTACTTTCTTTTCTTTTATTTCTCTTATAATGTAGGAACTAGGAAGTGTCAAGGAATTCTCTAGTTTTAGAGACAAAGGTCCAAATTTGCCCCTGAGTAATGCAAAGTCCTTTTTTTCCAATTAGATCAATGTATAACCGTTTGTGGATTACTGTGCAATATAATTAAGAATATGTCTAGTGCTAGAGAATCACTTTATTTAGCTTAGAAGACGAATTATCACAAATTAGAATAATATGAGCCTTTATGGAACAAAAGAAATTAGAGAATCTACTATATAATCTGTTTCAACAAATTTGATATTAAGATATAATTGATTGATTGGCTTAACATATACATACATGGAGCCTCTTAAACACTTTACGTTCTAAGCAGGGAGCTAGCAGTCCTCTGCCTATAATTTGGTTTAAAAAGGAAGTAGAGGACTAGCATGAAGAGAAAAAGTATGTTAATATAGCCAAAGACGACTTCCTATAATACCAATTTCAAAAATTGGCTTCTCATCGCCAAACTCTTTTGGACAAAATGCTGTACATAGGCAAGTCATCCTTGGCTAATAAACAAGAGTACTTTTCTCTTCATGTAAGGCCTCTCTTCCTTGGCTAATAGTGAAATAATATCTTGGTTTTTGATGGTGTTTATGTATTGTTGCTTGTTGGCTCTCTATTTATAGCCAAATCTATAAAAGCTTTCAAGATTTCCAGTTAGAAGACTATCAATTCTAATGAATTTAAAAATATTCGACCCTTAGCCAAATACTTGCCTTATCCATAACGCCCTTCAACTATGTTGATACACTTTCATTGATACAAGAATATATTCTGTTTTGAGTTCAAGAATCTAATCTTGTACTTCCATTCTAGTCACATATTTGGATCAAATGTCAACCAAACAAAATACTTACAGCCACCAAATACCAGTTTGCGCGCAATGAAATAAGTCTAGCATAAAGTCAAATTCTTATAAGCATTTGAATCTTTTTGAAAAGTCTTCATGGATAAGATAATGGCCAATCTCAGTTAAGTGGTGATAAGTTTAATTAGTTATCTTCACTGTGGTAATATTCTATTTATGAACTCTTGCTAGTTTGAAAAACCCTGACTTTTAACTTTATCATTGAGATGTAGTTGTCTTCCACCCTCAGGATTTATTTAAATATGTCAAACTCCTTTGCATTATTGACATTTTCCTCAATATTTTTGTTTATCTCTAACACCGGCTAACAAATTAAACAAAGATAATTCAACCTCTTACTAACATTTGCAACACCTGAACATTAATTCAAGTATCATCAAAATACATGTGAACACCTACAAAAGTGTTATCATAAAGTGTTCTTGTTTAATTTTTAATTTCCCTATTAGTTTATTAAGTAGATATATAACTGTATAAAGTAAATGAAGCGTAGAGTTATTCACTTCCTCTGTTGTTAATTACACTCCTTTATCACTCTTTCGGATAATACTTGTTGGCTTGAGTGTATCACAAGCCTATCTAAAGCTTGAGGTAGAGCATATTTTTAATTAATTTCTTAACTATCTTATATTTCTGCACGCTCCTCACGTATGGACCTGCTTCTTTTTCATGGATCTAACACAAAAATATTCTTCTCTTATTTCTTGGACGACAGTAATATTTGAATCAACTTCTCTTGTTAATTACACTCCTTTATCACTCTTTTAGTATGTGTCATGTCCATTTTACTTTTAATTAGTTATTACTCTTCCCGTTCCACTTTATGTGAACCTATTTCATTTTTTTGTCCGTTCCAAAAAGAATAACTCATTTCTAATTTTGAAAATAATTTAGTATAAATTTACAATCTACCCTTAATGAGAAGCTTTTATAATCCGGGCCCCTTTTTAACTTGTTTAGGACCACAAATTCCAAATTTTTTTTTTTTAAACTCCGTGCGAAGTCAAACATATTCACAAAACTTGGAACGGAGAAAGTATTTAACAACATTGTCATTAAATTCTTTTGTGTATGTAAAGCAAGGTTATTTAGTTCTTACATGATTTAAATCGATGAAATGGACCTTAAATATTTTGAGTTCCGAACATGGTCAAGTCTTTGTCAATATCTAAGGCCAAGTCATTTGTTGAGTGTCTTGCGCGTACAAGTCCCGAATGAGTCCCAGTTTCACCTTTTATAAAATGTTGATAAGAATTTAGTGGTCAAAATGTCGACGGACAACCTAATGGTGTGATCTTATTTGACAACAGCTCTCCTTTTTCCCATTTTAATATGTATCTGCATCAACTTTTTGAGAACAGAAATTTACTAAGAGAATCATTTGAACCAGCCATAGAGCATCCCTACAAAAAAGTACCACACATATCTAACACCTGAGTAACCTACATGTTTAGTCCTCAAATTTTTCTTCAAAATTCAATGCCGGGTCTTGTGGTTTCGAATGTATCAATTGCGTCCTAAACAAAATGTTATTCCTCCTGAATTGCTAATATTTTTAGTCTAAATATCTCCATCACGCCATGCATGTTCACAGTGCGTAGAAAGTCCAAAGTACAAAAATAAATTAAAAGGAGGATGATAGGATAACTTTCCGCTTGATGTTTTGCCACCATAATGTAGGGGCCGAGTCACAATATTAACTAAGGGTTAGGTAGGGGTGTACATAGGTCGGGTTGGTTCGGATTTTACAATTACCAAACCAAACCAATTGTGTCGGATTATTAAATCTAAATACCAAACCAAACCAATAAAACTCGGATTTTTCACTCTCGGGTTTTCTCGGATTTTCGGGTTATTCGGGTTTTTTTCCTGTAAAATTTTCGTAGAACAAAAAATATAAATTATGCTCAAAATATTTCTTTAGTCCTAGTAAGATACAACTATATAAAGTATTTTCCAAGAAAATAATACAAAATATGATATGTCATGGCATTATCCTAAAATATTCAACAATAAAGATAATAAAATTATGTAATATAAATATTGCTAATTAAAAAGCCATAATAAAAATAAACATAATCTAAGATTACTAAATCATGCTAAAATAAGGGAGTATTAAATACATGACTAAATGCTAAAGAAAAAATAAAAATAGGTTATGCATTTTTATCTAAATTATTGCAAAACAAAACATAGATATTCAATACATTCTCGTTCGTAATATTGAATTAAACGTTTTTTGTTAGCATTAATATTGATTTGATTTTGGTTTGGGCTTTTGTTAGCACTATTTAATTTACTAATGCTAATGGCTATAAAACTTATTGGAACATTCAAAAGTTCTAAGTCCAACCTTGAAATAATACCTCAAAAAATAAAATTATGAAATCTTGGAATATTTATAAATTACATCACAATAAGTATATTTATATATTAAATATATCTATAATTTCTATATATGTAATGTTGGGTTGGTTTGGTTTCGGTTTGACTTTTTTTAGTTAAAACCAAAGCAAACCAATTATGGTCGATTTTTTTTTTTCCAACACCAAACCAAATCAAACCAACCCATAGTTGGGTTTTTTTTCTCGGTTTGACTCGGATTATCGGGTTGGTGCGGTTTGCCGGTTTCCTTTGTACACCCCTAGGGTTCGGACTATGTTTAGACAATGTATTTGTATGAAAATACTATAAATATGTATGAATTTTAGTTGTAAACTCATTAACAAAACAAGTTATGGGTTCGATGACAAGTTCAAACTGAACCTAACATATAATGGGAAGAGAAGGACTAACATGGGGGAGAAGAGTCTGTCAAGATAGCCAAAGATGACTTCCTAACATGTCAACGACCAAACAAGGATTTCTGCATACCTTGTTAGTAGTATATATATGTAGGCAAGTCATCCTTGGCTACTAAACAAAGGCTCTTCCCTTCATGTAAGACCTCTCTTCCAAACATAAGTTCACTAAATTTTGGCTTGTGTGGATTGTTTGCTTTCTTATTCCAATATTTATAGCCAAATCGAAAGAGTTTGACCCTTCGACCTAGTTGCCTCATCCATGAGATTCTCTAATCCTTCTCTCTGTCAATCTACATATATAATGATATTCTTTCTGCGCAAGAATATATTCTATTGAGATGAAGATTGATGATTATTTGCTTCTTCATTTCTTTCTTACCAGAGGTCTGGCATGGAATAAAAGTTTATATTTATAGAAAGTAAAATGAGTCGAAAAAAACAGTATTTATATATATAACAGGAAAATATCGTGAACTTTGTGATTATATGGGAAGTGATTTTGATTGGGACCTATACTTTTAAATGGTGATGGTATTTATACTGGGGGATGTACAAACTCAACCGGAAAATCGTACCAAACCAAAAAGTCAAACTAAGACGACTAAAAAACCCAACTAGGTTTGGCATTGAGTAAAAAAATCTGAACCAAACTGACATATTATAAATATATAATTTTTACATATACTTTTAAGATTTTATATAGAATTTTTTTTAAAAAATATTTAGAAATATTTGGGATTCTCTTGCAGGATATAATATTTAATAGAATATGAAGTGCTCTATCTTTATTAACCACAAATAATAGGTTATATGGTCTCTTTCTCGTCAAGTGTTACTGAAATGCTTCAATCTCTTTGTTCTTCCATATTCATATCATATGTTAAGATCTATTAGATTCTTATATCTCTTTCGAATGTAAAGTGATTATTATTAATTAGGTATCATATTGATTTTTATGTTTAATTACTAATTCGGTTAACCTTGAAAGTTTATATCAACAAAAAATTATTGTCAAACGACTAAAAAAATAACTATTAAGTGTTATTAAGAAAATTCTACTACAAGAATATTTTAATAGATAATATGTTTGTCACATTTTTTATTTTTACTAAACATATATTTACTTATAAAAAATTTTAACAAAATAAGATTGAAATAATATTTAAGTAACAAAAAGCCCGAAAGCCCGAATTAATTAACCGAACCAATCTAAACGGATATAGAGCTTATTTGGATGGGCTTTTTTTAAGTTACTTTTAAGTATAAGCTAATAAGTTAGGAATTCTAGCTTTTGATTTTTGGCTTGTTGTCAATTTAGCTTAAAAATAAGTATTTAAAAGCTCTTTTTTTTACTTCATTCAAACACTACAAAATCTCTTAGCAACTATTTTGGCTTAAAAGTACTTAAAATAAGTCTATCCAAATGGGCTCATAGTTGGTTGGATCAAAACTAAAATAACCCGCTATATGTACACCCTTAATTTGTACCAATATATATGTTAACACAATTTTGAGTCTCAAATTGGAAGGGATATGCTAATGACATCTTACTTAATTAGATATTTGCAAGCTATGATAACAAGAAATAACACCCAATGATTGAGAAAAATCATGGTCTTAAATTAACTTTTGACCTCTACTTGCCCCGTCGACAAACTTCAAGGTGAAAAGTCATAAATTAAACTTGATATTTTGCTCATGAGTAATGTCACGGCCTGGAATTCTCACGTTCGATATCGTGTGCCTAATATTGCACTTTCTAGGCAAGCCAACGTTAGAAGATCATTAAGCCAATTTCAAATCAATTCCAATAAACAAATTTAATTAGGCCTAATTAAAACAAAAAACTGAGTGCAAACTAATATAAAAGCCAATAATATCTAGTACAACCCGGATCTGCAGTCACACCTCATGAGCTTCTAGAATCTCTACAACAGGGCCTGAAATAAATACAAATGTCTTGAACGAAAAGAATAGTAAAATAGGGAAAATAAAAGGGGACTTCAACGTCTGCGGACTCCAGCAGATCTACCTCGAGTCTCCAAAAGTAGTTCCGAGCTAAAACCTCTCACAGACAGATGGGACCCGTACCAAAATCTGCACAAGAAATGCAGAGTGTAGTATGAGTACAACCGACCCCATGTACTCCGTAAGTGTCGAGCCTAACTTCGACGAGGTAGTGACGAAGCTATGACAAGACACCCACGTAATAACCTGTACATATAACAATATATGTACAAGATAACAACAAATAAAGGCTAAACATGTACTATCGGGAGGGGACAGCGAAAGGAGTACAAGATACAACAAAATACAGCAGGAAATGATAACCAGAACAGTCAATATGCCTTTAACCAGTAAACGAATAAGCACGATGAACAAAATTTTACGGCATCACCCTTTGCGCTTTTACTTTCAACCTCAGAATGAAATAATAATAAAGGCATGACATCACCCTTCGCGTTTTTACACTCACTTTTATCATAAATCAATAGATACGGCATGACATCACCCTCCGTGCATTAACTCTCACAATATGGCACAGCATCACTCTTCATGTATTAACACTCTCCCTTACCATATAACAATGAATATATAACCACGATAGATACCTCGCTTCAAGGATCAATTCAAAGCTCAACCACAACTTTGCCATTCAAACAAGCCTCCGGACCAATAGAATCTAGCAAATTACCAACCAAACGATTCACATTAAGCCTTAGGAACTACCCATGATTGCAAAAGATTCAATTTAGGTCACTACTGAAAAATTCAACAAAAGTCAACACTGGGGTCCGCTTGGTCAAAACCCAAAATTCGGACCACAACCCAAGTATCCATTCACCCCCGAGCCCGATTATGTGATTTGTTTTGAAATACAACCTCAATTTGAGGTCTAAATCCCAATTTTACAGAAATTCCTAATTCTACCCAAACCCCCAATTTCCACCACGAAAACACTAGATTTTAGATTGAAATGTAATGAAAGATTAAAAGAAAGTGTGTTAGAATCACTTACCAATAGATTGGGGAAGAAGGGTTCTTGAGAAAATCTTCTCTAGGATTTTCTTATTTTGAAAATTTGAAGAATGAGAGAAAATCACGTCTAACTTGAATATGACCAGTTGCAGATGTCGCATTTGCGACCTGGGGTTCGCAATTGCGAAACCCTCAAATGCAAGAAACCTTCTCAAATGCGAAGTCTCATCATCTCTGCTATCATCGCATTTGTGATGATTTGTCTGCAAATGCGAACATTGATCTTCCGCAATTGCGATCAAAATGAACGCAAATGCGATCAAGCCCTTCCCAGTCCCACTTCGCAAAAGCGAAGTCTAGTTTGCAAATGCGAACATGATGTTCCAAGCTACTCTTTACAAATGCGATGGAGTAGCTCGCAAATCCAAACTTCACAGAGATCGCAAATGCGAAGACTAGCCTCGTAATTGCAAGGTCTGAGGTCTGCACCAGAACTGAAGCACAGTAGCACATTCCTAAGTCCAAAATTCACTCCGTAGCCTATCCGAAATTCACTCGAGCCCTCGCGGCTCCAAACCAAACATGCACACAAGTCAAAAAATATCATAGGAACTTGCTTGCGAGATCAAATTGTCAATATAACACTTAGAACTACGAATTGAGCACAAAATCAAAGAAAATTTTCAAGAAAACATATGAACTACTACTTTAACAACTGGATGTCCGAATCACTTCAAACCAACTCCGCTTATGACCAAATTCGACAGACAAGTAATAAATATAGTAATGTAGCTATAACTGGTTTCAAAACTAAAATACGGACCAGATAACAATAAAGTCAAACAATGGTCAAATTTTCAAAGTCATTATGACTTTAAACTTTCAAATTTCAACAAAAAATGATACTCAAGCTAGGGACCTTCGAATTTGCGTTCAGGCATTAAACTAAGTCTTAGAATCTCTGCGATCATCATATTTGTGATGATTTGTTCGCAAATGCAAGCATTGATCTTCCGCAATTGCTATCAAAATGATCGCAAATGCGATTAAGCCCCTCCCAGTCCCACTTCGCAAAAGCGAAGTCTAGTTTGCAAATGCGAACATGATGTGCCAAGCTACTCTTTGCAAATGTGATGGATTATCTCGCAAATGAGAACTTGACAGAGATCGCAAATGCGAAGCCTGACCTCACAATCGCAAGGTCTGAGGTCTGCACCAGAATTGAAGCACACTAGCACATTCCTAAGTCAAAAATTCACTCCACAGCCTATCTAAAATTCACCCGAGCCCTCGCGGATCTAAACCAAACATGCACACAAGTCAAAAAATATCATTCAAACTTGCTCGCGGGATCAAATTGACAATATAACACCTAGAACTACGAATTAAGCACAAAATCAAAGGAAATTTTCAATAAAACTCGTGAACTTCTACTTTAACAACTGGATGTCCGAATCACGTCAAACCAACTCCGCTTCTGACCAAATTCGACAGACAAGTCATAAATATAATAATGGAGCTATAACTGGTTTCAAAACTGAAATACAGACCCGAGATCAATAAAATCAAACATTGGTCAAACTTTCAAAATTATTATGCCTTTAAACTTTCAAATTTCAACAAAAAACGATACTCAAGCTAGGAACCTTCGAATTTTCTTTCGGGCATGCACCCAAGTCTAAAATTATTATACAGACTACCTAGGACCGTCAAAATACAGATCCGGGTTCGTTTGCTCGAAACATTGACCAATCTAAATTCAAATTAATTTAAGCCAAAATATTCTTATTTTGTCAGTTTTTAACATAAAAGCTTTCTGAAAAAAACGTATGTACTGCGTATGAAAATCAAGAAAGGCTAAAATGACATATTTGAGGCTTCAAAACATAAAATTAGATTCTAAAACACTAGATGACCTATCAGGTCATCACAAGTAAGCAGGGTCAAAACGTCAAAATTAATCACTTTTAAGGCTATTCTTGTAAATCACCTCTATGAGAAGCTTAATGGGCCAGCCGAATGATCCAACTTATAAGTTAAAATAGCACGGTATAGCCAGTTTTCGGACTGACCATTCAAAAATAGTCAGCATTTACCAAGTCAATACAAAAAATAGCCACTATTTTGCTGCAGCAGAGACCGGTCCAGCATAATATACTGGAGTTCGGTGCACCTGTGTATGAACTCCAGCATATTATGCTGGGCTGGTATACTTTTCTAGCTCCAGTATAATATACTGGAGACTGGAGCACCGGTGCTCCAAACTCCAGTATATTATGTTGGTTTATTTTTCGGGTTTTAAACAGTGTTTTCGCTCAAATTTATCTTTACATGAACAATGACTAAATTTCAATTACTTTCGAAACTAGGATATTTTTGAATGGCCAGTTGTAAATCTGGCTATTTTTTAATTTGACCCAACTTATAGATCTATAGCCTAAACTGAAATGGTGCGTGTTGGCTATTCCTTAGTCTGCTTTTTTATGTTTCGTCACCATTTGAAATGTAATTAAAAATAGCTAGTTTTCAGCTACAAAAATCTTTTTATCCTTATCTTTTTCATTTGAGAGGGGCAGAGACCCACTTGTTCATCGTTTCTGCTTTTTTCAAACATTAGGCCACTATCACAGAGTTTGAAACTTTCAAAGATGAAACTCCGTCATATTATATATGAGTTTGAAGCTCTTGTGTTTGAAGCTCCAATATAGTGCGGTGTAGTTCCGGAAATTGAACTAGCAGACTATGCTGGAGAGGATCATTAATTTTATAAGTTTGAACTCTAGGACAATATCCTCGTATTTCACTTCACTTTTATAGGTTCAAACTTTTGTAACAACCTGTCCTATTGTTTTGAGTATTTTAGCCTTTATCTCTTATTTATTTCCTTATCTATGTTTTATTGTGGTTATATGACTGATCAGGGTGTTTGGTTTCAGTTCGGATGAGTTTTTGGAGTATAATAGGATACATAGTCCTTACATTGGAGGTTTAAGCTGAATGAGTTGATCGTAGTTTGAAATTTGTGTAGACAACTCCGGAATAGAGCACACTAAAGCTACGATGCCCACATGATCAAACATGGCTATAACAACACCCTCAACCTCTTTATGTCTATCACCTGCTTCGCTACACCATTTGATTGAATCTTGTACAGTTAAGTTGAAACCATCAAACTATTTAATCTAGAGGACACAAATACTGCAGTTGATTTAGGTAATGAAGGTGACAAACCTGATAAAAAAAGGAGAGCCAGACACAAGCAGTTCATTAACTTCTGATGGTGCTGACAAGACTGTCGAGAGAGGTGATGACAACACTGACTTGAAGGAAAAAGATGTGCTCCCAAGGAGTTGGATCTCTACTACAATGACTGAAGAAACCATGTATCTCAAGTAGGATGTTCAGTAGCCAAGGAAATTTGAGAATGTCTGGAGGAAGAATACCTGTAGGCAACCAAAGATAAGGAATTTCAACTTAAGCAACAACTGCAGAACATCAAGCTAGGAACCAAAAAGCTTGATGAATATTTGAAGGAGTTCAAAGGAGTATGTGATGGTCTCTCAGCCATACAAAAGCCTGTTGATGAAGACAAAAAAGTAATAAACTTTGCTAGAGGACTTGGTCAAAAGTATAAAACCTTTAGGACTGTCATGCTGGGAAAGGCTCCATATCCTACACTGAACCAGTTTGTCAATACTCTTAGAGGTTTTGACACGAGAAGAGATGAAGAATAAGTGGCTCAACAAGGCTACAATATGGCTTTTGCTGCTCAAAAAAGGAAGATGACGTGGAGGTTACTCTAACAGAATAGGAAACTCAAACTTATCCTTAAGAGGAAGAGGTTTCAAGCCTGCAGGACAAGGCAGCAATCAGACTAATCAAGCTACTCAGAACACTGTAAATTCAAGACAACAATCGCGCAAGGAAAATTGCCAAATATGTAGAAGAAACAATCACACAACCTTAAAATGCTTCTACAGGTAGGACTATTCCTACCAGGCTACAGAGGATCTTCTATAGGCTTTTTCTGCTCTTAATCTGCAAAATACACAGGCTGAAGATGAAGCTATGTATGTTGACTCTGGTGCAAGCAGTCACATAACCAATTCAACAGGTAATCTATCAAACCTTCAACCTTATATTGGTTCTGATAAGATAATAGTTGGGGATGGCTCTAAACTTGATATCACAAATATTGGAAATACAACAAAATTTGGCTTAAAGTAATGGAAATCGTTGTTGCTCCTAAGATTAAGAAGAAACTGCTGTCAGTTTGTAAACTTGCTAAGGACAGTTCTTGTATACTTGAGTTTGATGAATTTGATTTTGTTGTAAAGGACACGAGCTCAGGGAGACTTTGGCCAAGAGATCTGTAAGGCCCCGTGAAATCCCTACTCGAAAACTCGGATCCCGTGGTGCCAAGTTGGATTGAATAATGCATTGAAAAGTCAAGAATAAGTTTCCTGAAAAATGCAAGAAATGCGGTCCAGAATGCGGCCGCAAATCAGGAATGCGGACCGCATATCTGCCGCAGAGTGAGTCAGAATGTTGGTTAAAATTGAAGTCAGTTATGCGGTCGAAATGCGGTCGTATAATCGAAATGTGGACCGCATAGTCGTCGCATATTTTCATTTGAATTTTGCGATGGTCAGTTCTGCGGTGCACTTTGCGACCGCAGAACATGAATACGGACCGCATTCTTACCGTAAACTGAGTCAGAATGTTTTGTTTTTGGGGAGCATTTTGCGGTCCATTATGCGGACCGCATGTTAACTCTGCGATCGCAAATGCGATCGCATATTTGACTCGGGACTCCAATTTTCTAATTTTTAACCTGACTTCCATATCGATATATCCGGTGTTGTAGCTCATTTTAAGCATTCTTTTGAGCATTTCTAGAGAGAGAGGGTTCTTAGAGAGGGAAAGTCTCCCCATCAAATTGCTCTACAAGATATGGCTAAATCCTTGAAGAAAATCAAGTGAAGACCCCTAGACCTTCATCTCAAGAGGTAATACTTCATCACCCCAACTCTTATTTATTTTTTTCTCAGATATAAGGGGTCTCTAGTGAGGTTATTCAGGGGTATAACAATGGATTCCTTGCATGCATGTTAAACCTTAGAGTAGTGGGAGGTGGTGAATTGAAGAGGGGTACAAAGTGATATAAATTGCTCTCAAAAAGGGGCCTAAGATCATATTGCACCTCTAGGGTTTATCAATATGCTTGAACCAAGCTAGAGTCTCAATCTCATCTCTAATTCTCGATTTAATTTGTAATTTTTACTCAATAGATCGAAGTGCTAAGAGTTCCGGAAATTTGTAAAAGATTAAGGAAAGATTTATTGAGGTATGTATGGATAAAACCCCCTTTTTATTAGAAATTGAGCTCCGTTGTCATTTATGAAAGTATGGTAAGAGTTGAATTGGCTAGTGTACTGATTGTTACTACGCATTAATTGATTTTCATATATCTATACATATTCGTGAAGGATGTGCCTCAATGTGAATAATGTACCAATCTTGATAATTAGATAATGATGGAAAGAACAGTTATGTGTTGAAATACTTGGGCTATAAGCCAACATTGAAACAAAGAATTATTCATGCTAGCTATGTGCTCACTACCTGTGATTGCAACTTGAATTATCTTTGATATAAGTGTCTATGATCACAACTTGTAAAACGAATATTGGAAAGGGAAAACGATGTGATGATGGTGGCCATGAGTGCCCAGGAATTATTATGATATGTGTGGAATAAAGATTTAAAGGTGTTGACTAATGATAATGGAGTAATGCCTCCAATGAAGTGACCTAGCCGATCGGGTCGTGATCGGACACCATGCCGCACACATGGTGGTAATGTGCTGATATTGAATTTCGGATAATGGAAATAAAATATTGATTGAAAGTAATGCCTCCATTGAGGTGACCTAGCCGGTCGGGTCCTGACCGGACTCCGCTCGAGATGGCGGTGGTAATGAGAACAGTGGTGAACATGTGACAGAAATGCCCTAATCTATGTTGTGGAAATTGTATGAAAGATTATATGAATTGCTTCTTTGATTTGCCCATATTATTTGCTTGTATCTATTTTATAGTTCTTTCTAGTAAAATGGTGTTTATTTATAAATACCAGTACAATTAAAATGTACTGACGTCCCTTTTGTCGGGGGCGCTACATTCGTGTTATGATTGTAGGTGGTTCTATAGCACGCACTCCAGTCCACCGGCAGTAGCACCTCCTCTACTTTCCGTCAGCTGTATGGGTGAGCCCCTTTCCCCTCGGGGCCCGACGTGTCTTATGTCGTTGTCCTTCCCGGAGTCTATTTTTTGTATTTGTGTAAGGTATAGCCGGAGCCTTGTTGCTGGCATTTCTGTATTATTCTTCAGTTATATTTAGAGTCTCCATAGGCAGGTTGTGGGTAGTGTCGGGTATTGGAAATTAAAATAGAAATATTGATGTTTGGCAATGATGTATATAACTTGTAATACCCTTAAAGTGGCGAAATGAAGTTGCTAATGAAAATGAAATGGAAATCGTTGATTATATGTTGATAGAATTTGATTAACGGAGTCTATCCCTTATTTAATTATGAGTTGGGTTGGGTAGTATGTATGAAACCTGCCAGGCTTGCTTAGTCGGGTTTACTTGGTTGAGCGTCGGTCGCGCTCCTTGGATTTTGGGGCGTGACAAGATCTAATAAGCATGATCTATACGCACTAGAGGACAATAACTTTATGCCTTATCTGCATCAAACGAGTGGAAGAGTACAGACAGTATTTGGCATGCTAGATTAGGTCACCCTAGCTTAAAGTATTTAAAGATTCTTAGTAGTAACAAGTGTATTGATGTCAAGTACTGGAATAAAGTTCCTACTGTTTGTGTTAGTTGTTAGTCAAAAAAAAGTTGTAAGCTTCCATTTGAATTGAGAAATAAGATTAAAAAGGGTCCTTTGTTTAAAATTCATTGTGCTCTTTGAGTCCAAAACCTATTGAATCATCTCAGCACATGAGATAATATGTGGTGTTAGTTTATGACTGTACAAGATATACCTGGTTCTATCCACTAAGAAGGAAATCTGAATTCTATGATATTTTAGTTCGGTTCCAAAAGATGGTCAAGAAACAATTCACAAAGACTATTAAGATTTTTCAGTGTGATGGATGTGGTGAATTTAATGGCACTGCATTTGTTGAACATCTAGATAACTGTGGTATTGTTATTCATATATCATACCCTCACAAACCTGAGTAGAATGGAGTCTTTGAGAGGAAAAACAGACATATAGTAGAAACTGGCCTGACCTTGCTATTTCATGCAAAGTTGCCACAGTTTATTTAGGTAGAAGCCTTCTTGGTAGCTGTATTCTTAATTAATAGAATGCATTCATCAGTGTTACAAATGGTAACTCCATTCTTTAAGCTATTTGGAGAGCATCCGGATTTAAGGTATTCAGATGCAGATGTTTTCCCTACTTGAAAGGAAAAATAAAATTCTCTCGAAAGACTTATCCTTGTGTGTTTATTGGATATAGTAGCCTTCACAAAGGCTATAGGTGCTATAAACCACCTATTAGAAGAGTGTTTGTCTCAAGACATGTGGTCTTTGATGAGAACACATTGCCTTACGTTCAACTAGATGCACTACTAGACAGTTTAAGTGATTCTACTCGCATTGCTACCTTCTATGAGTTTTTCTCCAGGTTACAGCATACCTCAAGTGCAGATGTGCACTATTCTAATTCAGGGGAAGTGTGGAACGGATCACCATTAATTGGTGTAGGTGATCATCCTACAGCTTATATGAATGTACCATCATCTAGTGATCACCTCACTCCTGAGTCTTCAGTTGATGCTCCTACTGATGCTCTTGATGAGACTGCTGAGACTACACCTACAACTGATCACAATGCTGAGTCTTCTGAGCCTGCTAATCACAATTCAAAGTCTGCTAAGCCTGATTAATCTCTTTTAGCAGCAGTTCCTACAAGAACAGATGATCTCATGACTACTGAGAGTGAAGAACCAAAGAGCTTAGATCAAGACAATGCATCTTCTGACTCTAATGTATTTTTATTTTATGATCCATAGGGAATTCAACTTGAATTTTGACTTCTCTTGTTGGTTTAATACTGAACCTAATCAGGATACACAATCTATACCAATAAAAGCTACACCAACTGATGATGTAGAACAAACACAGCACACATCAAATGCACAAAGCCATCACATGGTCATACGACATAAATCAAAATATATACTAGTAAGACACATGTGTTTGGTAGTAGCTAAGGAGCCACACACTATAAATGAGGTGCTTAGCTTATCAGAATGGCTTGCGGCTATGCAAGATGAGATAAATACACTTCACCAAAACATGACTTGGATACTAGTGCCTAAGGCACCTGGTATGAATATAGTTGGCTCTAGGTTGGTATTTAAAACCAAGTTAAAGGCTGATGGATCCATTGACTGCTACAAGGCAAGACTAGTTACCAAAGGGTCTTCATAGCTTGCGAGTAGACTTTGAAAAAACTTTCAGCTCAGTTGTTAAAGCAACCACTATAAGAGTAGTTCTTTCAGTAAATGTGAGTCTCCACTAGTGTACATGCAACTGTTGATACCCAATTTTTTCCCATATATTTTTTATGTACTCAAAATATTCTCAAAATAGTATGTACATACATATATAAGCATGCCCAAGAGCTTTGGTATTTTTTCTTTATTTTTAAATATTTTAAAATCAATTTATTGTCTATTTTAACTATACAAAATTCAATAATTATTTTCCGACTAGCATTTTGGTGAATAATTTATTTTTATTCTCATATTTACACTAAGATATAATTAATATAATTTTTCATATTTGTATATATTTGTTTGGTATTTTTAAAGCTAAATTTGTATATAATTGTAATTATAGCCTATTTTATGATTAACAATATTTTATAATTATAAAATCATTTTTAGTATTTTTAGATTAATAAATATGCATTGCTAATTAGTCCAGTACCTTTAATTTGTTTTTAAATCATTTTTCACTATTTTGTAAAAAAATAAGAGGGGAAAATTAGCTATTTAAAAAACAGCCCTTTATTATTTCAATTCTAGCCAATTTGGCCACACCCCCTATCAGATTGTAAATGGCCCAATATCCCAATTAAACTAACCCAGCCCAATCCCTAGTATAACCCGGTCCACCCCAGTTTTAATTTGAGCCGTTGATCAAATGAGATCAACGGTCCAGATTTATTTCCCTTAATTAAATCTAATTACCCCCCCGACCCCTCATTTCTACGAGACGGTCTCTCTCTCTCTCTCTCTCTCTCTCTCTCTCTCTCTCTCTCTCTCTCTATCTATCTATCTATCTCATCTCTTCCTCTCCCATCTATCTAGAACCTTCTAGTTCTTTCTTCTCCGATGGTCTCCACCGTCTCTCCGGCCACCTCCAATCTCACCCATTCGACCATCAGCTACTATGAAACCCTAGCCCACCGATTCACTCTATTCTCGAGACCCCAGAAACCTCTACCATGCAAATCAACCCCTGAAAGCTTCGCCTGGTTTGTTTCCGGCCATCTCCGACCACCTCTCTTCCACCCCAAGGCTCCGATGGGCCTCTCATCATCTTGCTCAACACCTCTAGGACCTTCGAGGTCTATGTGCCATATCGATTCAGACCTAGGGCTCCTAGTTTTGCTACTTATGGGTTCTCCGGTGTGATTTCAGGCGAAATCACACCCTATATGTCACGATCTGTGAAGTGTCAACAGGTTTTCTCAACTTCTATTAGGGTTTCCCTTTTTGAAACCCTAACTCTCTCTTGAATCCCTCAAAACGGTGTTATTTTCTTGCTATTTTTCATGTTTTCCTCTATGTTCTGCTTATTCCCGAGCTTCTTCCGAAAGATTCTCTACTTTGAACCATTTTTACTTTCTTTGAAAATTAGGATTTCTTGGATTTCTTTTATGCATGTTTCGACCAATTTTTCTTTATGATTAAAACCTTTTCCTTGTTTATTTTTGACCGATTTTATGCTCTTACTATTTTTTTAGCTTGACTCTGCTAAAACCCCTAATTTCTAAAGATGTTTCTTTGTTTGATTATGTGTGTTAGCATGATTTTTCTTTACTTTGATTCTATGTGTTAGCATGTTTCTTATTTTCTTTGCTTTGTCTCTATGTGTCAGGATGTTTCTTCGTTCGATTGTGTGTGTTAGCCTGATTTTCCTTGCTTTGGTTCTGTCTGCTAGCCTATTTACTTGATTCTTGTTAATGTTTCGTGGTTACCATGCTTCGAATATGTCCTGCTGAATCTTAACTTGTTATCACTATCTCTGAGTGGTTGTGTTTGTCTCTTGTCCCCTTCTGCCTATATGGCTAATTTTGTTTGCTACTCTTGTTCATTCACCTCCATTTATATGTTAAGAATACAGAATCATGACTTCGCATGATAGATTCTGATTTTGCTTGATTGATTGGTAATTTAAAAACTTTCTTTCAAAACCCTAGCATTCTACTCGCCTGTTTAAATTAATTGATTTTTGTTACCTTATTTGTTATAATACTCCATTCTACCTAGCCTTTCCTTAATTTGGTCTTAATTGGCTACTATATGCATATTGAACCTTGACACATTCCTTATTTAACCATGCACTGATTTTTCTGCTTGCCTTATATGGGGTTGAATCTTTTCGTTTGATTTTGATTCCCTTAACTAATGGGAGTACTTCCTTGATTCTCTAATTAATTGATTCCGAGTTCTTAAATTAACACACTTCTATGATTTTTGGCTTATTTTTACCACCTACTTTCAACTATAAATACCCTAAGTCTTTCACACGAAAACACAAGTTTTCCTGCACACACACACATCTCTGCATACTCTCGATTCTGCATTCTCATTCTCTTGCTTCTGCTCTATTGTTGTTCTCTGCTCTTGCTTATATTGGCCGGATGAAAGCCAAGGCTAATATTGTGTTACTACTTTGTCTTTGCATCCTGCTCTTGCTCTTCTACTGATATGTTCTAGTTAATATTCAAGTCTCCAACAAATGTGTTTACTTTTGCTTCAGTTCATTATTTTTCTGATTTTCTTCTATTTATGCTTCTCCTGCTCAATGTGTAATTGATGCTTTGCTTTAATACTTCACCATGTCTTCTGATTTACATAAGTTTGTAATATGACTTTATCTATCCCTAAATTTATTTGCTATGCCTGTGTCCTATTGTTAGTATGCCTAAACTTTACAACTTCCCAGTTCCCCTAAATCCCCTGATTCTGCGTAGTCATCTTTATTAAACCTTTGTATCTCCTTTAGCATTGTGTGATCTATCTGTTCCTTTTTCACCATGATCCTTGTATGCAATTCTATACTGTTGAACTATTTCCTCTGTTGTTCTCTTTTTGAAACAAATCCCTTGATTTTGAAAACTTCTTTTAAAATACTTCTTCCTGCACTTCACACTACTCTTAGAGAATAGGTTCTGCCCCATTCGTGTGAGCATTGCTTTGAGTACCCCTGAGTACTCACTGAACTTTGACACACAAGGCTGGTATTCCATACTACACTTGTCCTACATTCTTCTAAATGTCTAGGTGCTGGTATTGGCCAGGGACCCAATGGGGCCCTAGGGAGCTTTGCCGCACCTAGACCATAGCAAAGGCTGTGAACTCGAAGGGGTTGAGGTTGGAAGATTGGGCCTGATTGAAGGCTCCCTATAGAATACCTTCTTATTTTGTTCTTTATTTACTGTAATTCAGATACTATTGCCCTGTAATAATTTGTAAACAAACGATTGGGGGTGAATAGTGAATATGTGGAGGGTTATGTATGCTTAGTATAAATAATGGATAGAAAACATGCTTATAGGATTTTATTTACATATCTGCACAATAGATAACCTGTGTAGGTCATGCATCTCATGCATTAGAGATCATGCTTTAGGTTCTTTACTTTCAGCCTACCATTATGCTCATCTTGTAACCACGATTAGTTAATAAACAAGCAAATAATTTTAATAAACAAGTGAACTGTCATTACTGCATTGGCATGTTAGAAACCATGTTGTAGGAACTCCTATGTGCATTAGATATCCTGCCTTTAGGACTTTTCACTCGTTCGAATTGTAGTAGTTAATTCACATTAGTCTAATAACTTTGCTAAAATATGGCTAAGAGGTTTGAAATGTTTTTTTGCAAATACCTTATCATGTGTACCTTTATAAATCAGAATCAAAATATGCATGTACATCCCTTAAAATAATCAGACAATGTATAACGATGCCTAGGCAAACTTCAGGCCCGATAATGACTGATTAAATATATTTTTATTAGCTTAAGACCAACCAACTTCTTTAATTTCAACTTTGCCATTCCCATTTTTTTTGTTTTGATTCTCTGAAGTTCACTTTGCTTTTTCTATTTTCTTAAAAAACTCTGCTTTATCTGAAAGACTTTTAAAATGGTGCACCTATTTACTCTTACTCAGTTTCTGATTTTCATAACTGGGTTCCCAACCACTGCCCAGAATCGTGCTATTTTACTTGTCCTACACCTCATTCAATTAATGTCACCACTTCATTTTTAACCATGTTTTAACTAGTGTAAAAGTTCCTACCTTTGAGACCTTAATTGTGTTTAAGTCATGCTACTTGTGTGTTTTGTTTGAGGAGGTATACGTGAGCCTTTATATGTTTACGTGCTTCCCCCAACGTGCAGTATATGTTTTGTATGTCGCCTTAGATTTTATTGTTTGAAACCAATCAGCCTAAGATCCCACTTAGGACTAGTAGTCCTAAGTGCCTCCGGGACTGATAGGATGGGGCGGGTAATAGCATGTAATAAGTAAAACGAGACCATTCTGTGTTTAATACCTCAACAGGGTGGGAAAGGAAAGATATGGATATGATGGCCATGCGATAACACCACGTGTATAAACGGTTACCGGGTGTTGCGTGGGGTGATCCGTTCTTGCTTGTCTACTTGTTGTTGGCATTTAAAGTCACAATATAACATGGCTGGGAACCACACTAGTGGATCTTGAGGGGTGCCTAACACCTTCCCCTCGAGATAATTTCTAGCCCTTACCCGAACTCTGGTTTTCCAACTCAAAAACCCTTAGTGTCCGAATGCACTTAATCATTAGGTGGCGACTCTTCGATTCCAAAAAAACCCAAACCCCAAAAAGGGAATAGAGTTGTCCTCCCAAATGTCGTAATCCTGATTTCGCATGAAAAAGGGGGCGTCGACAGCATGGCAACTCTGCTGGGGAATTCTTTAGGCTTTTACCACTTCATGTTATTTGTGACTTTATTGCTTCTTTATTGCTTTATTTAATGCCTTTATTCGTAACTAACTTGGCTTTTTTGTTTCTTTTTCTTTAATGCTTTCATTTACTGCTTTCCTTCAATGCTGTTGTAATTCTGAGCAATTATTGTAATCGTTATTTTTATGAACGTGCAAATACGTAACAACTTGCTTCATTCTTGTAATTGCATCTTCAACATCATATTCCACTTGTGCCAAACAAATACCATAGCAACACTTACAATGTGTTTTTGCGCCCTTCCGATACTATCACCCCCTAAATTTGGCAAAGGCATATTTGCGGTAAAACCAATCGATCAGCGGTGCAGTCGATGGTTTTGTGCCTTTCCCTCTTGAGTTGTTCGCTCAAGGGTACTGGTCTAATAACCCATAGAAACTTTATTCTGTTTTATTATGCATGCATCACTGTCAAACCTAATCGAGTCTGTTATGCTGTCCACATAATGACTCTTTAAGATAGCCTTGTCCAAAGTCCACTGGGTTTCCTTGGAACCCAAACGGACAACACAATATTCTGTGCGTTTATTTGGAGAACTAAATACCACTAATGCTAATTATTGGTTTAAATAGTCCAGTCCGGTGGGGAGTATGGTCTTAACCCTTTTGTTTTGTAGAAAATGGAAAACAAGACCCTGACCTGGTGGGGGAATCTCCCATCAAGTGACCAAATCAATGAATGGAAAGAGAAGGTCACCAAGGCTAGTGAGAAGCTGGAATATCTGGAATACGGTCTGCTGGAGTTGGAAGGAAAAGTGAGGAAAAGAGTCACCGACTGCCAGAATGCCAAGGGAAAAGAAGGAGAGCACTGGCAAAAACATTTGTACTGGAAAATCTGCGCGAGCTGGAGGATCTGATCAACGAGAACATTCAACCTAAAGAAGGTCCTTCTGGGATCAAGTAGTTAGGAGTCTTTTCCTTGCTTTAAATGTAATAAGGCAAATGGCCATTAGTGACATTTTACTTTCTACAATTTTAGTGTCATTTTGGGATTCGTCTTATTTTTTATCAATTTTATCAATAAAATGAGGCATTTAGAATTATAAGTTCTCCAAATAAACTTGTCACTAGGCCTACCTCGGGCACAACGAGGCACCCAAATTAGGACACCACTTATGTTCTTACACTATGTGTTTAAATATTGCAACATTTTTTTTTCTCAGAACCCTTACTAACTTGTTACCTTTTTGTTTTTTTTTACTTTTTGTTTTATTCCCCTCCCCAAAAAGTTAGTTCGTGCACTCTGGCATGATCATCTTAAGCAGAAGGGCACATCTCAATAACTGGACTGTCAGAACCACCAGAGCCTGGAGAGCTTCGGGTAGAAAGGCTGAACAAAGCACCATGCATCGTATTTTCTTTAAATTTCGAAAAGAGCTCCAATGTTCAAAAAAATTATGGAATTTATCAAAGCATTTCATTTTCTTATAAATCTCACTCTTATTATTTTCTCTACCATTTACTTTATTTACACAGCATTACTATTACTTTTCTTAATGAATCGACGAATGTGACATGCGACAAGACAGCGCAACAAACAGATATAGACTCAGAAGAGGATGATATACCAGAAGAGGTTGTTAGAGAGGTTGAGGACTTTGAGAATAGGCCTAAGTCTAACTTGGACGAAACTGAGGCTGTCAGCTTGGGGGATACAGAGAATGTCAAGAAAATGCGCATCAGTGTTCACCTGTCACCGTCAGAAAAGGAAAAGTACACGAAATTCCAAATGGAATATGAGGAAATATTAGCCTGGTAATATGATGATATGATTGGTCTCAGTACATCTATTATAGCTCACAAACTGCCAATAGATTCGACATGTCCGCTGGTGAAGCAGAAACTCAGAAAGTTCAAACCTGACATGAGTTTGAAAATCGAGGAAGAAGTTACCAAGAAAGTCAAAGCCAAGGTCCTAAGGGTAGTAGAGTATCCAACATGGTTAGCCAACATTGTGCCAGTGCCGAAGAAGGACGGGAAGGTCAGAGTCTGTGTCGACTACTCTGACCTCAACCGGGCAGTCCGAAAGACGACTTCCCCTTGCCGAATATACACATCCTGATTGACAACTACGCCAAGCACGAGTTGCAGTCATTTGTTGATTGTTTTGATGGGTACCATCAGATATGGATGGACAAAGAAGAAGCGGAGAAAATGGCTTTCATTACACCGTAGGGGATGTATTGTTACAAGATGATGCCGTTTAGATTAAAGAAGGATGGGGCCACCTACATGAGGGCCATGCCTACTATTTTCCATGACATGATACACAAAGAGATTGAGGTATATGTAGACGATGTCATCATCAAATCCAAGAGAGCCACTGACCACATGGGAGATTTGAGGAAATTCTTTAACAGACTGAGAAGGTACAACCTGAAGCTGAACCCCACCAAGTGTGCATTCGGGGTCCCCGCCGAAAAACTTCTTGGGTTTATTGTGGGTCGCCGAGGAATAGAACTGGATCAAAGGTTAAGGCCATTCAAGAATTGTCACCGCCAAATAACAAAAAGGACGTGATGAGTTTCCCGGGGAGACTCAACTATATCATCCGGTTCATAGCTCAGTCCACTGTTATTTGTGAGCCAATCTTTAAGATGTTGAAGAAAGACGCCGCTACCAAATGGACTGCTGACTATAAGAAGGCCTTTCAACAGAATCAAAGAGTACTTGTCAACACCACCAGTTTTGGTCCCGCCCAAGCAGGGTAGACCTCTATTACTCTACCTTGCAGTGTTGGATGGAGCGTTCAGTTGTGTTCTTGGGTAACATGACGAAATAGGAAGGAAAGAACAGGCCATTTACTATCTTAGCAAGAAGTTCACCCCGTACGATGCCCGATATTCTCTATTAGAGCGCACCTGTTGTGCTCTGACTTGGGTAGCTCAGAAGTTGAGACATTATTTCTGTGCATATACTACTTATCTCATATCAAGGATGAATCCGCTGAAGTACATCTTTCAGAAGCCTATGCCCCCACTGGCAAGCTAGCCAAGTGGAAAATCCTGCTGAGTGAATTCGACATCGTTTACGTGACTCAGAAAGCAATCAAAGGACAGGCACTGGTAGACCATCTTGCTAAAAATACCGTGGATGTAGAATACGAGCCTTTAAAGACGTATTTTCCTGATGAAGAAGTATCTTTCATAGGAGAAGACATTGCAGAATCCTATGACGGTTAGAGAATGTTTTTCGACGGAGCAGCAAACTTCAAAGAAGTTGGCATAGGAGCAGTCCTAGTATCAGAAACTGGCCAGCATTATCTGGTATCCGCCAAACTCAGGTTCCCATGCACCAACAATATGGCCGAGTACGAAGCTTGCATCTTAGGGCTCAAGATGGCCATTGATATGAACGTCCAAGAGTTGCTAGTGATTGGAGATTCAGATTTGCCTATACATCAGGTCCGAGAAGAATGGGCGACCAAGAACTCCAAGATACTCCCATATTTGCATTATGTATAGGAGTTGAGGAAGAGGTTCACAAAGATAGAATTTTGGCATGTCCCTAGAATCCAGGTCTTCACCTTTATTTTTTGCATTGCATAAGGCTACATTTTTGCCATCCGATACTAAGCATTGTCTCCATTTGCATTTTCTTGCATTGCATAAGGCTACCTTTCTGCCTTCCGAGACTAAGCATTGTCTCCATCTGCATTTTCTTATATTTCATAAGGCTACCTTTCTGCCTTCCGAGACTAAGCATTGTCTCCATTTGCATTTTCTTGCATTGCATAAGGCTACCTTTCTGCCTTTCGAGACTAAGTACTGTCTCCATCTGCATTTTCTTGCATTACATAAGGCTACCTTTCTGCCTTTCGAGACTAAGTACTGTCTCCATCTGCATTTTCTTGCATTACATAAGGCTACCTTTCTGCCTTTCGAGACTAAGTACTGTCTCCATCTGCATTTTCTTGCATTACATAAGGCTACCTTTCTGCCTTTCGAGACTAAGTACTGTCTCCATCTGCATTTTCTTGCATTACATAAGGCTACCTTTCTGCCTTTCGAGACTAAGTACTGTCTCCATCTGCATTTTCTTGCATTACATAAGGCTACCTTTCTGCCTTTCGAGACTAAGTACTGTCTCCATCTGCATTTTCTTGCATTACATAAGGCTACCTTTCTGCCTTTCGAGACTAAGTACTGTCTCCATCTGCATTTTCTTGCATTACATAAGGCTACCTTTCTGCCTTTCGAGACTAAGTACTGTCTCCATCTGCATTTTCTTGCATTACATAAGGCTACCTTTCTGCCTTTCGAGACTAAGTACTGTCTCCATCTGCATTTTCTCGCATTGCATAAGGCTACATTTTGGCCATCCGATACGAAGCATTGTCTCCATTTGCATCTTCTTGCATTGCATAAGGATGCCTTTCTGCCTTCCGAGACTAAGCATTGTCTCCATTTGCATTTTCTTGCATTGCATAAGGCTACCTTTCTGCCTTCCGAGACTAAGCATTGTCTCCATATGCATTATCTTGCATTGCATAAGGCTACCTTTCTGCCTTCCGAGACTAAGCATTGTCTCCATCTGTATTTTTTTGCATTGTATAAGGCTACCTTTCTGCCTTTCGAGACTAAGCACTGTCTCCATCTGCATTTTCTTGCATTACATAAGGCTACCTTTCTGCCTTCCGAGACTAAGCATTGTCTCCATCTGCATTTTCTTGCATTGCATAAGGATACCTTTCTGCCTTCCGAGACTAAGCATTGTCTCCATCTGCATTTTCTTGCATTGCATAAGGCTATCTTTCTGCCTTCTGAGACTAACCATTGTCTCCATCTGCATTTCCTTGCATTGCATAAGGCTACCTTTCTGCCTTCCAAGATTGAGCATTGTCTCCATCTGCATGGCTGAAATATCGCCAACTTTATTTAAATCCTACATGGCTGAAAGATCACCAACTTTATTTAAACCATGCATGGCTGAAATATCGCCAACTTTATTTAAATCTTTACATCGGCTGAAATATTGCCAACCTATATTTAAATACTGCATGGCTGAAAGACCGCCAACTTTATTTATATCCTGCATGGCTGAAATATCGCCAACTTCATTTAAATCTTTATATCGGCTGAAAGATCGCCACTTTTATTTACATCGGCATGGCTGAAATATCGCCACCTTTATTCTTTCTTGAATGGCTGAAATATCATCACCTTTATCCATCCTGCATCGGCTGAAATATCGCCACTTCATTTAAATCTCGCATCGGCTGAAAGACCGCCATTTTATTTAAATTTCGCATCGGCTAAAAGATCCCAATTTATGTTTACACTTCGCATCGACTGAAATATCGCCATTTCATTTAAGTCTTGCATCGGCTGAAACATCGCCAAATCCTGCATTTCATAGGCTGAAAGATCGCCAAATTGTCCAAAGGTGTCATTGTTCGAAGGCACCATTTTCATAGCCCGAGAACGCCATGCCATGGCCTGAGGACCCTGCTTTTATCTTTTTCATATCATTATTCAAAGGCATCATAGTTCAGAGGCTTCATTATCATAGCCCGAGAACATCATTTCATAGCGTGTGAATCCTCTATTATACGCTTCATGGCCCAGGACGTCATGGTCTGAGGACATCATTCTACCCGTCCGAAGACAGTACTCGTGGTCCAACGGGAACCTGCATCACGTTTAAATTTATGCACGATATATGCTCGTATTGCTTATTTATAGGTACACCGACTAGCAATGGCCGTCTCAGCAAGAACGATCCTGCTCCGGTTCCCGCAGCCCTTCGATCCCTGACCATCTTTCCCAACCTGAACATCACATCCGTCCTTTTCCAAACCTCCATCGACATATTCCGCCAATGGATCCCTGAACTACATATGGCCTGATTCCTGTAAGACCAGGGATATATAGGCAGCTCATGAGCCAGAGCTCAGTCAAAACCTTTCAAATTGTCTCTTTCGGTCAAAATTGGCCGTCATATTTTTACCCGACAACTCTTTCATCCTTCTCGGGTAAAGAGGGGCAGTTGTTGATACCCAATTTTTCCCTATGTATTTTTATATACTAAAAATATTCTCAAAATAGCATGTACATGCATATGTAAGCATGCCCAAGAGTTTTGGTATTTTTCCTTTATTTTTAAAGATTTTAAAATCAATTTATTATCTATTTTAACTATACAAAATTCAGTAATTATTCCCCGACTAGCATTTTGGTGAATAATTTATTTTTATTCTCATATTTACACTACGATATAATTAAGGCAATTTTTGCATATTTTTATGCATTTGTTTTGGTATTTTTTAAGCTAAATTATATATAATTATAATTATAGCCTATTTTACGATTAACATCATTTTTTAATGATAAAATTATTTTTAGTATTTTTATATTAATATTTATACGTTGTTTATTAGTCCAGTACCTTTAATTTATTTTTAAATCATTTTTTACTATTTTATAAAATAATAAGAGGGAAAAATTGGCTATTTAACAAACAACCCTTTATTATTTCAATTCTAGCCAATTTGTCCACACCTCATATTATATTTTAAATGGCCCAATATCCTAATTAAACTAACCGATCCCAATCTATAATATAACCAGTCCAACCCCATTTTAATCTGAGTCGTTGATCAAATGAGATCAACGACCCAGATTTATTTCCCTTAATTAAATCTAATTACACCCCCCCCCCCAGACCACTCAATTCTACAAGATGGTCTCTCTCTCTCTATCTCGTCTCTTCCTCTCCCTTCTCTCTAGAACCTTCTGGTTCTTTCTTCTCCGATGGTCTCTACCGTCTCTCCGGCCACCTCTCACCCCATTCGACTATCAGCCGCCATGAAACCCTATCCCACAAATTCCCTCTATTCTCGAGACCCCAGAAACCTCCACCACGTGAATCAATACCTGAAAGATTCGCCTGTTTTGTTTTCGGCCACCTCCCTTCAACCCCAAGGCCCCGAAAGGCCTCTCATCGTCTTGCTCGACACCTCTAGGACCTTCGATGTCTATGGGCCATGTCACTTTAGACCTAGGGCTCCTGTTTCTACTACTTATGGGTTCTCTTGAAATCACACCCTATATGTCACTATCTGTGAAGTGTCAACAGGTTCTCTCAACTTCTATTAGGGTTTCCCTTTTCGAAACCCTAACTCTCTCCTGAATCTCTAAAAACGGTGTTATTTTCTTGCTATTTTTCTTGTTTTCCTCTATGTTCTTCTTATTCTCGAGCTTCTTCCGAAAGATACTCTAATTTGAACCATTTTTACTTTCTTTGAAAAATAGGGTTTCTTGGATTTCTTTTACGCATGTTTCGACCAATTTTTCTTTATGATTAAAACCATTTCCTTGTTTATTTTTTACCGATTTTATGTTTTTATTGTTTTTTTAGCTTGACTCTGCTAAAAACCCTAATTTCTAAAGATGTTTCTTCGTTTGATTATGTGTGTTAGAATGATTTTTCTTTACTCTAATTCTATGTGTTAGCATGTTTCTTTGCTTTGATAATGTGTGTTAGCCTAATATTCTTTGCGTTGTCTCTATGTATCAGCATGTTTTTTCGTTTGATTGTGTATGTTAGCTTGATTTTCCTTGCTTTTGTTCTGTTTGCTAGCCTATTTACTTGATTCTTGTTAATGTTTCGTGGTCACCATGCTTCGAATATGTCCTGCTGAATCTTAACCTGTTTTTACTATCTCTGAGTGGTTGTGTTTGTCTCTTGTTCCCTTCTGTCTATATGGCTAATTTTGTTTGCTACTCTTGTTCTTTCACAACTATTTATATGTTAAGAATACAGAATCATGACTTTGCATGATTGATTCTGATTTTCCTTGATTGATTGGTAATTGAAAAAATTTCTTTCAAAACCCTAGCATTCTACTTGCCTGTTTAAATTACTTGATTTTTGTTACCTTATTTGCTATAATACTCTATTCTACCTAGCCTTTCCTTAATTGGAATTTTTCTAAATTTGGTCTTACTTGGCTACTATATGCATACTGAACCTTGACTCATTCCATATTTAACCTTGCACTGATTTTTCTGCTTGCCTTATATAGGGCTGAATCTTTTTGTTTGATTTTGATTCCCTTAATTAATGGGAGTACTTCCTTGATTCTCTAATTAATTGATTCCGAGTTCTTAAACTAACATACTTCTGTGATTTTTTGCCTTATTTTTACCACCTACTTTCAACTATAAATACCCTAACTCTTTCACACGAAGACACAAGTTATCTTGACACACACACATCCCTGAATACTCTCAATTCTGCATTCTCATTCTCTTGCTTCTGCTCTATTGTTGTTCTCTGCTCTTGCTTATATTAGCCGGCTGAAAGCCAAGGCTAATATTGTATTACTTCTTTGTCTTTGCATCCTGCTCTTGCTCTTTTACTAATATGTTCTAGTTAATCTTCAAGTCTCCAACCAATGTGTTTACTTTTGATTCAGTTCATTTTTTGAAGATTTTCTTCTATTTATGCATCTCCTGCTCAATGTGTAATTGATGCTTTTCTTTAATACTTCACCATGTCTTTTGATTTACATGCTAAGTCTGTAATATGACTTTGTCTATCCCTAACTTTACTTGCTATGCATGTGTCATACTGTTAGCATGCCTAAACTTTACTACTTCCCAGTTCCCCTGAATCCCCTGTTTTTGTGTAGTCATGTTCATTAAACCTTTGTATCTGCTTTAGCATTTTGTGATCTATCTGTTCCCCTTTCCCCATGATCCTTGTATACAATTCTATATTGTTGAACTATTGCC
Source organism: Nicotiana glauca (assembly GCA_026770625.1). NCBI lineage: Eukaryota > Viridiplantae > Streptophyta > Magnoliopsida > Solanales > Solanaceae > Nicotiana > Nicotiana glauca. The sequence continues at coordinate 20,531 of MU744595.1, read as the reverse complement.
TCTGTTGTTCTCTATTTGAAACAAATCCCTTGTTTTTGAAAACTCTTTTTAAAATACTTCTTCCTGCACTTCATACTACTCTGAGAGAATAGGTTCTGCCCCCTTCGTGTGAGCATTGCTTTGAGTACCCCTGAATACTCACTGAACTTTGACACACAAGGCTGGTATTCCACACTACACCTGTCCTACATTCTTCTAAATGTCTAGGTGCTGGTATTGGCCAGGGACCCAATGGGGCCCTAGGGAGATTTGCCGCACCTAGACCATGGCAAAGGCTGTGAACTCGAAGTGGTTGAGGTTGGAAGATTGGGCCTGATTGAAGGCTCCTTATAGAATAACTTCTTATTTTTTTCTTTATTTACTGTAATTCAGATACTATTGGCCTGTAATAATTTGTAAACAAACGATTGGGGGTAAATAGTGAATATGGGGAGGGTTATGTATGCTTAGTATAAATAATGGATAGAAAACATGTTTATAGGATTTTATTTTCTTATCTACGCAATAGATAACCTGTGTAGGTCATGCATCTCATGCATTAGAGATCCTGCTTTAGGTTCTTTACTTTCAGCCTGTCATTATGCTCATCTTGTAACCACGATTAGTTAATGAACAAACAAATAATTTTAATAAGAAAGTGAACTGTCATTACTGCATTGGCATGTTAGAAACCATGTTGTAGGAACTCCTATGTGCATTAGATATACTGCCCTTAGGACTTCTCACGCGTTCGAATTGTAGTAGTTAATTCACGTTAGTCTAATAACTTTGCTATAATATGGCTAAGAGGTTTGAAATATTTTTTTGCAAATACCTTATCACATGTACCTTTATAAATCAGAATCAAAATATGCATGTCTATCCCTTAAAATAATCAGACAATGTATAACGACGCCTAGGCAAACTTTAGGCCCGATAATGACTGATTAATTGTGCTTTTATTAGCTTAAGACCAACCAACTTCTTTAATTTCAACTCTGCTGTTCACAATTTTTTTTTGACTCTCTAAAGTTCACTTTGCTTTTTCGATTTTCTTAAAAACTCTACTTCATCTGAAACGCTTTTAAAATGGTGCACCTATTTACTCTTACTCAGTTTCTGATTTTCATAACTGGGTTCCCAACCTCTGCCCAGAATCGTGTTATTTTACTTATCCTGCACCTCATTGAATTACTGTCACTACTTCATTTTTAACCATGTTTTAACTGTTGTAAAAGTTCCTACCTTTGAGACCCTAATTTTGTTTAAGTCATGCTATTTATGTATTTTGTTTTAAGAGGTATACGTGAGCCTTTATATGTTTACGTGCCTCCCCCAACGTGCAATATGTGTTTTGTATGTTGCCTTAGATTTTATCCTTTGAAACCAATCAGCCTAATATCCCACCCTTTAGGACTAGTAGTCCTAAGTGCCTCGGGGACTGATAGGGATGGGGCGGGTAATAGCATGCAATAAGTAAGACGAGACCATTCCGCGTTTAATACCTCAATGGGACAGGAAAGGGTAGATATGGATATGATGACCACGCGATAACACCACATGTATAAACGGTTACCGGGTGTTGCGTGGGGTGATCCATATTAAGTATAAACTTAGGACCCATTCCCTTATTTGTCCATTTTATTTTCAGAATTTCAACTATTTTTTTTCTCTCGCAAATTTCAGTTTTTTAAACCGCTTTTAAATTGCAACGACTATGTGAAGATTTCCTCGTTTACCCGTTTATTTAGAATTTTTTTTAAACTGCTTCTTCTATTAAATTTCAGCTTCTTTAACTTCTCTAATCTCTTGCAACCATTATGTGAAAACCCCCCTTAGTATTTATAATTCTCGCTTTCCTACATGTTGTTTGCATTTAATATCACAATATAACATGGCCGGGAACCACACTAGTGGATCTTGAGGGGTGCCTAACACCTTCCCCTCGAGATAATTTCTAGCCCTTACCCGAACACTAGTTTTCCAACTCAAAAACCCTTAGTATCCTAATTCACTTAATCATTAGGTGGCGACTTTTCAATTCCAAAAAAACCCAAACCCCAAAAAGGGAATAGAGTTGTCCTCCCAAATATCGTAAACCCGATTTCGAGAGAAAAAGAGGGCGTCGACAGCAACTAGATGTAAAGTATGTATTTCTGCATGGACATCTACAGGAGGAGGTGTACATGAGTCAGCCACCAGGTTTTAAAGATTCTAGACATCCTGATAGTGTGCACCTTCTAAAGAAAGCACTGTATGATCTTAAGCAGGCACCTAGAGCTTGGTTTAATAGGTTCAATTTACATTTGCTCCACCTTGGGTTTAAGTGCAGTAAGGCGGACTCGTCACTTTTTATTTATGCATTCTAAAAGAGGCATAATCCTGCTCTTTCTGTATGTTGATGATATAATTGTCACTAGGAGTCACATTGCACTAGTTTTAGAAATCACTGATGAACTAGGTAAGGAGTTTGTTATGAAGGACCTTGGCCCTTTGCACTTCTTCTTAGGGATTGAGGTCACCTATTTTACTGGAGGCATTCATTTGAATCAGAGTAAGTATGCTACAGAATTACTTGCCAAGACTAGCATGGCACTTGCTAAGCCAATAAGCACACATCTAGCACAGAAGCATGGTCTACAAAAAGTTGTAGATGATCTAGTTGATGCCTCACTATATAGAAGTATTGTTGGTAGTCTACAATATTTGACTCTCACAGGACAAGACATAGCTCATGCAATGAATTTAGCAAGTCAATATATGCAAAGTCCAAACAACACTTATTACCAAGCTGTAAAAAGGATCCTTAGGTATATGAAGGGAACAACTGAGTATGGTCTAAGAATCTTGTCTCGGTCACCATTCAGGCTATATGGTTTCTCTATTGAGACTGGAGAGGGTTTCCTATGACTAGGAGATCAACTACACGCTATAATTTCTACCTAGAGCTAACTGCATATCTTGGACATCCAAGAAGCAACACACTGTGGCAAGGTCTAGTGGAGAAGCTGAGTATAGAGCACTGGTGACATCCAAATCCACTACTAAAAAGCAATAGACACGGTCGCAGCAATATAATTTACCCAACTATGAGTCGGGGTCGAATCCCACATAGAACAATGTGTAGGCGATTAGGCATGTAAGAAAATTATCGCTAGTTGCGCAAAGCCAAACACTAAGAATTTTGGTTGAAAGAGTGTTTATACCTAAATGCGGAAATGTAAACTAACCTAGAAAGCAAGTAAAATGATCAATGGCTACAAGTATGGTTGCATCGGGTATTACACTCAAGTAACGATCCAATGTATTTCACGATTTTACAAATATGAGCGAGTTTATGTTAATTAGACACGGATTATAATTCTTAATTAGCTTCTTCCGAAGACTAACAAGACTTCCTAATTGAATTATCCCTAAAACAATTAGAAGATTAAGAACACCCGGAATGGCTACAAGTAGTTCAATCCTATCCCTAGGTAGAATCTATAAAATGAGGGTTAACGCCTAAAGTTCTTGTTAATTAATCTTTCCCAACCCCAAATTATCTTTCCCAAAATCAATTTATAGTTAATGGGTGAGTCCTAGGGTTAGCTAATCCCTTTGGAAACATCAAAGAACAAGAATCATTAAAATAGAAATAACTCACTTCATACAAGAATAAAAATCATTCAATACATAAGCACAACAAGGTATTTAATCCACACTTTAAATATGAGTATTTCCATAAACAAGGTTCAAGTGTTGGAAATAAATACTACACACTTAAATATTCAATACAAAGCAGGGAAATGAATAAATAAACATAAATGGGTAAGAAAATCTTAACCACAAGCTTCAATCTTCAAGACCCAAGTGTGTGTGCAAAGCCCTAGCTTCCAAAAATGTTCTCTCTAGTCTATGAGGACTGAATATAAGCCAAAGATCTTTTACAAATGAGTTGAATTGGGAATTAATGGATTTGGGGTAAAAAAAATGTGAAATTCCAGAACTGCCTAGTTTTAACGCTTGATTTCTTCATCGCGTTCGCGAGTCTAGCTTCGCGTTTGCGAAGGCAACCTATTTCTGCTCAGCGCATTCGTGTAAATACCTTCGCGCTCACGAAGGTTTCTGGTGCCCTATATCGCGTTGGCGTAGTATTACTCTGTACAGCTTCGCGTTCGCGTTTTGTCCTATGCGTTCGCATAGGTTTGGCTATTGGTTCATCGCGTTCCCGAAGAGCATTTCACTAGGCAGATTATTTTTTCCATTTTAGCTCCGTTTTGTCTTGTTTTCACTTGGTTTCTTCACCATTACTTCTAAATCACATTCACCTTGTAAAATAGAAGTAATTGACATTAATTACAGGATTTTATCACTCAAACATAGCAAAAGTATAGGTTTAAAGGCAAGATAAGTTTGTAAAATGCCAACTTATTACACCCCCAAACTTGAACTATTGCTTGTCCTCAAGCAACGAAAGCAACAAAATCTCTTCCCAAGTGGTTAACTCAACAATATATCTACATCATGCCAAGCCAAAAAGAAAGTCTACTTTAAGCACAAATG
>MU744595.1:0-11278 GCA_026770625.1 Nicotiana glauca | reverse complement strand
TAAATTTCATTTCCAGTAGCATTTGGGCATTTTAACTTACCCGACCCTACGCGTTCGCGATGGTAACACGCGTACGCGAAGGGTAAATGTGCCCAGAGGCCGCGAACGCGAAGCATTAAAATTCTCTGAACCTTCGCGAACGCGTGGCTTTCACGCGACCGTGTTGAAGGATTTTTTTGTGCACTTCAACAGTGTTGGCAGCTACTGGGTTTGGCACTCCGGAACAACCCGACCTGCTCAAATCAATTCCAAAAAATCTGAAACTTGGCAGATTGGTTAGAAATAATATACTAAGCTATTCTAGAAAGAAAATTTCAAAAATGACAAATTTTTTTGAAAAACGATGGGTTGCCTCCCACCAAGCGCCACATTTAATGTCGTGGCACGACGCAAATAACATTACCACTTTTTTCGCCATTTGGATGATATGAATTGGGCACCTAGCTTGGAATCAAGCTTGTGACCATGAGCGATGGGGGTGGTAAGTCGATGATCGAGCCAATCCTTAATTTCTTCATTTTGCACTTCTTGGCTCTCAAGTGAGGAATGTCATTTTGTTTTCTTATTTCCTCAAACTATAAAATGAATGGTATGAGTTTTTCCTCCTCCCAATCCTACATTGATTCGTGTAGTTCAACTCCCGCATCACCACACAATTCCAACGTTGAAAAATGCTTGGAATGTGACTTCAAACCTTCACTTTGCAATTTTTCTTGGACTTTGACATCCTCTTTTTCCCCCAAATTAGAGTCAATCTCAACCACATTTGCATTTACACCGGTTGACTCTAATTCCATATTTTTCTCGGCATCATTAGCACTCATGGAGTCGGTTGGCGGATGTTCAATTCTTGACTCCTCAAAGTAAAACTCACTTTCTTCCTCAGAATTGGACTCTTCTTGGCTTTAATCCGCACACTCAATTTGTTGGGCATAGTGAGCCTCAACCAATATTTGCATTTGATCTTCCAAAGTGCGGATGTGTTCATCATTTTGTTCCAAACTTTGTTTCAAGTCCTCGAGTGCAAAGTTGTGTTTGTCCTCATTTTCAAGAATGGTCTCCAACATGAGCATCATTCTCTCATTTCGAGCATTTGAGAGTTCTTCTTGGTTTTGATCAAGTGCCAAGGAAGGATTTTCACTTTCAATCTCCAAGGAAGGTCCTTGGCTTTCATTCACTTCCGAGGCTTTTTGAACCCTTAAGGCTTCGATCATTTCATCCATTTGGGAGTGCAATCTTTCAAGCACCAAGTCATTTTGGAGACTATTCTCCAAAAGCTCCTCCAAGGCATTTTGCTCCTTGTTGCCTTTCTCAAGTAAACACTCCAACATAAGCTTGAACTCTCCATTTTGGCCATGCTCAACTTCTTCCACTTCCATAGCCCTATAATTCTCATCAGAAAAAGTAGACTCATTATAGTAGGGGCTTGGGGAAGGGAAGGACAAATATGCACAATAATCCCAATGACCATTTTGGCCACCACACTTATCACAAATACTCCAACCATGGGGTTGAGATTGTGCGTACAATCCACCCCCTGGAGAATTTAAACAATTTTTCCACGAGTGTAGTCCTCCACAATAAGGACAAGGGTCATCAAAGTATGAACAACTACCATCCGACCACTTTTCATTGTACGATGCCATTTTTCAAAATTAAGAAAATAAACAAGAAATAAACAAGAAAAATAGACCAAGGTAAGAAAAATTAATTACACAAATATTCACAAGTTTGGACCAAAGCACTTTCGCTTACTTCTCAAACAACCTAAATTACGCCAAATTGTTCCCCGGCAACGGCGCCAATTTTGGTGAAGTCCAAATCCACTACTAAAAAGCAATAGACACGGTCGCAGCAATATAATTTACCCAACTATGAGTCGGGGTCAAATCCCACAGAGAACAATATGTAGGCGATTAGGCATGTAAGAAAATTATCGCTAGTTGCGCAAAGCCAAACACTAAGAATTTTGGTTGAAAGAGTGTTTATACCTAAATACGGAAATGTAAACTAACCTAGAAATCAAGTAAAATGATCAATGGCTACAAGTATGGTTGCATCGGGTATTACACTCAAGTAACGATCCAATGTATTTCACGATTTTACAAATATAAGCGAGTTTATGTTAATTAGCCACGGATAATAATTCTTAATTAGCTTCTTCCGAAGACTAACAAGACTTCCTAATTGAATTATCCCTAAAAAAATTAGAAGATTAAGAACACCCGGAATGGCTACAAGTAGTTCAATCCTATCCCCAGGTAGAATCTCTAAAATGAGGGTTAACGCCTAAAGTTCTTGTTAATTAATCTTTCCCAACCCCAAATTATCTTTTTCAAAATCAATTCGGAGTTAATGGGCGAGTCCTAGGGTTAGCTAATCCCTTTGGAAACATTAAAGAACAAGAATAATTAAAATAGAAATAACTCACTTCATACAAGAATAAAAATCATTCAATACATAAGCACAACAAGGTATTTAATCCACACTTTAAATATAAGTATTTCCATAAACAAGGTTCAAGTGTTGGAAATAAATACTACACACTTAAATATTCAATACAAAGCAGGGAAATGAAGAAATAAACATAAATGGGTAAGAAAATCTTAACCACAAGCTTCAATCTTCAAGACCCAAGTGTGTGTGCAAAGCCCTAGCTTCCAAAAATGTTCTCTCTAGTCTATGAGGACTGAATATAAGCCAAAGATCTTTTACAAATGAGCTGAATTGGGAATTAATGGATTTGGGGTAAAAAATGTGAAATTCCAGAACTGCCCAGTTTTAACGCCTTATTTCTTCATCGCGTTCGCGAGTCTAGCTTCGCGTTCGCGTAAATACCTTCGCGCTCGCGAAGGTTTCTGGTGCCCTACATCGCGTTCGCGTGTATCCTACGCGTTCGCGTAGTATTACTCTGTACAGCTTCGTGTTCGCGTTTTGTCCTACGCGTTCGCGTAGGTTTGGCTACTGGTTCATCGCGTTCGCGTGCTCTTTTTCGCGTTTGCGAAGAGCATTTCACTGTGCAGATTATTTTGTCCATTTTAGCTCCTTTTTGTCTTGTTTTCACTTGGTTTCTTCACCATTACTTCTAAATCACATTCACCCTATAAAATAGAAGTAATTGACATTAATTATAGGATTTTATCACTCAAACATAGCAAAAGTATAGGTTTAAAGGCAAGATAAGTTGGTAAAATGCCAACTTATCAAGCACTAGCCTCGAGAACAGCTAAAATGACAACCTACATTCTCAATGACATTGGGGTTCGTTTTAACTACACCGGCTTTGTTCTGTGAGAACTTGAGTGCACTATATATGACAGTCAATCCAGGAATGCACGCTAGAATAAAGCATGTTGAGATGGACTATCATTTTGTTAGAGAAAAGGTTACTAGTGGTCAGTTAGTCACAAGGTTTGTTAGACCAAGAGACCAGCTAGCTGACATTCATACTAAGGCATTGACTAAGCAGATGTTTGCAGGTTTTCGAAGCAAGCTAGGAGTGGTAACTACACCCCTCACTATCTTGAGGGGAAGTGTTAGATTGATCATGATAAGGATAAGCTTGAACGAGATAAGGATAGTTAGATTGCATTGTAGAGCTTGTACTTAACTCAATGTAATAGTCATACATCTAATAGAACTCTAAGTCATTTGTAGTAGTTATCACTTAGCATATTTAGCCTAGTTTTTAGTTGTTTTGTGACTTGTATAAATTCAAAACTTTATAATACGTGTGAAAACACATGATTCTTCAATACTATTTCCTCTCAATCTAGTGATTTTCTACTCTAAGTGCCATCACGATATCTTACAGAGGGAAATTGGAATCGTGACCCCTTTAGACATTATTCTAGGCATGAAATTAGCCCATTATTTTCTAAAGTACCACTACCACATGTGAAATCACCATTATAATTTTCTTAGCACATACAATTAGTAGATTAGACCTACGACAAACCTCTCTAGTTTGAGGAACATATATCATGTATAGTCATGGATATATATGATAGAATCAATACTCGATTCAATTAGTCCAATTTCACTTGATCATTTACTTTCTAGCATTATCACCAGCATATTTGTATTGCTTTGCAACTTTCGTTAATTAAAGCTTTCTAGTTGTACATGTGTTAGTTGATTCATATAATGTAGATCCAATTTCCTACATACAGGTTCCATACATAACTTGTTTTAACATGATGCTTCCATATAACTTCAAAATTAATGATATTGTTTAATTACCACACACACAAAAATCTTACTTCTCCATATTTATCCTCTAAGTCTTTCTTCAATTATTTTACTGTTTTATCCACGGAGTATATGAATTTCCTCTAATTCATTATTCATATATATCGTTTGTGAATGAAAGGTCCTCCACGTTAATTTCATATTCTACCAAAGGGAGATGAGCGCCTATAGAGATAATGAATGGATAGATTGGACTACTATACATCTTATTCCGTTGACATTCTATCCAAAAAGCTTGGTTGAACTATTCGGAAGGAATATGTTCCTCCAATATGCATGAATAGAAACATCATTCAGACATATAGGGACTGGAATTCATATGGATCGATGAGGCAAATTGGTCGATAAGGATGTCAAAGCAGAATCTGAAATCCTATCATCATTCATCATATGTATATAAATATTAAAAACAACAAGTAAATAATTGACTAGCTAGGCACCGAGTTTAACAAAAAAAAAAATTCTTTAAATTTATGGTCTACGATTACCTTAAACACTTATGTGACTGTAAATTATCTCATAATTAAAGGGTAAAGAGGGAATTTAATGTTAAATATAATTGTTTTTATGGTTAAGGGTCTGATTTGCTCTCTACTATTATAAATAGGCCTTATTTATCTTCCGTTTACGTTTTCTATCAAAAGTATCCCTACCGTTATATATTAGGGTCATATTTACCCTTACACGTTAAAAACTTCATCCCGTCTTTTAAAATCCGGCAAAGGGCCAAATATACTCCTCTACTTTCAAATATTGTTTACTTGTACCCTTCGTTATACTATTAGGTTATCCATACCCCTACCGTCATAATTTGGAACAAAAATATCCATATTTTGAATGGAGTGTCATGTGGCAGTACCGAATTAAAATGACCCATTTCCTTTTTTCACCCAACCCGTTTTACAAAAATCCACAACCCGAACCATATTTTCATTTTTCAGTTTTTTTAAAGAATTTTCTTTTTGTAAAACTTAAAAAAAATTGCAAAATATTTTTGTTTTTTAAACTGAGTAGATACTGAAAAGATTTTGCAAAACAAATTGTAAAAACTGAAAAAAATCATTTTTTAACAAAATATTTTTTTTTGTAAAAACTGAAGAAAAAAAATGTAAAAATGAAAAAAAATATTAAGTTTTAACAAAATATTTTCGCTTTTTTCATACTGAAAAAAATATTTCCAACAAAATCTTTTCATTTTTCAAAAATATTTTTTTCTTTATTTTTTTCAGTTTTTTTAAAGATTTTCTTTTTGTAAAAACTGAAAAAATAAATTTGTATAAACTGATTTTTTTTTTTGAAAATCTTTATAAACAGTTTATACAAATTTGTTTTTTCTGTTTTTACAAAAAGAAAATCTTTTAAAAATTGAAAAAAATGAAGAAAAAAAACATTTTTTAAAATGAAAATATTTTGTTGGAAATATTTTTTTCAGTATTAAAAAAACAAAAATATTTTGTTAAAACTGAATCTTTTTTTTTCAATTTTTACAGTTTTTACAAAAAAAAAATTTGTTTAAAAAACGATTTTTTTCCGTTTTTTCAATTTGTTTTGCAAAATCTTTTCAGTATCTATTCAGTTTAAAAAAGCGAAAATATTTTGCAATTTTTTTTTTAAGTTTTACAAAGAGAAAATTCTTTAAAAAAATTGAAAAATGAAAATATGGTTCGGGTTGTGGGTTTTTGTACAACAGGTTGAGTAAAAAAAAGGAAATGGCAAAATATGGGTATTTTTGTCCCAAAGTATGACGGTAGGGGTATGGATAACACAATAGTATAACGAATGGTACAAGTAAATAATATTTGAAAGTAGAGAGGTATATTTGGCAATTTGCCGGATTTTAAAAGAAGGGATGAAGTTTTTAACGTGTAAGGGTAAATATGACCCTAATATATAACGGTAGGGATATTTTTGATTAAAAACCTAAACGGAGGATAAATAAGACATATTTATAATAGCAGAGGGGCAAATCAGACCCTTAACTGTTGTTTCTAAATATATAAAGATTGCCATTTTTTCGGACAGACTAAAATGACAGTGTATCACATAATAATAAATTGAAACGTACAGAAAGTAATTAGTAGCATTTATTAAAGAAATTTACCTGTAATTATCTTAAAAGTGACCACTTTGTTTTTAAAACTGCGTTGTATAGGAACCAAGGTAGCTGAGAAATTGTACTCGCTGAATTTCTTCAATAAATGCTGCAATTTGCCATGTTAACAAGCCAAATCAGTCACACCACATTCATTATCATGAGTGAGTCACATTCATATAAACCTCTAACTGACCTGACACAGACTCAATAAAAGGAAATCTGAAAACAATTTTAGTGTACATGTGGATGTTGGTTAGATCAATTATTTTCATATATTTATAAAAATAATATTGAGTCCTCTTAATATAATCAAAAGCTTCTAGGTATAGCATTTGTAATTATTATTTTGTCGAATCCCTTTATTAGAATACCGAATGCTAAAATAAAAAAATAAAAAAAAGAAATAAACTACATCCCTAAATATTCCTTAGAGATGATCAATGTTTGGTGGAAAATTACTGAATACTTTCCAAGCCAATCAATCAAAATAATTCAAGGGGTAAATCATAGCCAATCATAATTAATCACTGAATTAGAAGACAACTTGAGACATAGAAGTAATCAATTATGGAACGACATAAACGGAATTTTATTCGTCAAAGTAATTTGACTTGCCTCTCCTTGAAGAGGTTCAGGATTTTACAATAATCTTGTTTATTACTCCACTTGTGGAGTAAAACTTTCTATCTCTGATGTATTCAGAATTCTCCCTCAAAGTAGCTCGACCTCCCTCTCCCTAAAGAGGTTCAGGATTTTATATTGATCTTGTTTACTGCTCCACTTGTGGAGTACAATTTTCTATCTGTGATGTAACCAGAGTCATGTCGAAGAAAAAGCCCCCTTAAGTGGTTCTCTTTCTTAGTATTTATAGCCTCAAGCTCTTCTTGCTGGTCACGAATGGGCCCATTGTTTGGTTATGGGGATGTCCCCTCATTTGTTTTAGGGACAACTGTCATAGGTCGAAGGTCAGCGGTGTTGACTATTTGTTACAGATTGGTCGTGATGGGATTGATCCCCTGGTCACCGAATGATCGAATATTTACCAATACAGTTAGTCCCTCTGTTTGTTGAGGTCGCGCCTGTGTCGACTTCGGCGGGCGGATAGAGCGGCGTAATCGGGGAGGATCCTTTAACATGAGGTTTCGGAATCGAATTGTTGATTGGCAAATGGAGTGTCATTCCGCACGGTCGTTCATAATTGCGCACGTTTTCATGAAACTGAATCGCTTAATGCACGGTAATGCATTAATGGCGATCGTTGGGTTCCGTGCGGGCAGAATCTGTTATTTATAGCTAGAGAAGACGTGTCATTTTGTTCATTACTCATTCATTATTCTTCTAAGAGGATTCTTGAGAAGCTTTTTCTTCTGTCAAATCGCATTTTTTCAGTTCTTTCGATCATTATCATCATTGATCTCTCTGTTTCCCTCGTCAAAGTTCTTCTTTCTCTCGCTTGTGAATCGATAAGGACAGGCACTTCTTCTTGCAGCAATCGTCCGACTAATTCCTCGGCGGTCGAAATCCCGCTCCAGGAAATACAGGGTTAGAGTTTATGGAAGGCAAAGAAATTCCTTCGGTCGATAAAATTCTACCTCAATCAAGAGATCAATTGATGGATTTCAGTGCACCGGGTGGTGTGGAACAGGGGGTCGTTTCTTCTCTAATGGGGGAAGTGGGAATAGCCCAAATGCGGGAGCGATGGCGTGTCCCACGTTATGCCGAGATTGCTCTAGCAAAGACCGGGGACAGGGTGCAAATTGATCGTCGCGGGTACTGCTCGTTCTTTGCTTACATCTTTCAGGTGGGGTGCATACTCCCGCTTCCGATGCTGATAGTGGATTTCTGCCACTATTATGAGTATGCCCGGCTCAGCTTTCTCTTTATCTCTACAAACTGCTCCTCATGTTTATCAAGTATGCGGAGCTAGCGGATAGGGAGGTCACATTGAGGTATGTCCTCAGTCTCTTCGCTCCCCAATAAATCCGCGGCACCATGATCCATGCACGCCCACGAGGGTCGAAGAGTTTGATGGTTAGGCTGGACGACGAGGATATTCGTCACCCCTTTGAGAATTTCTTCTATATTCAGACTAAGCATCTAGTGGCGGACCCAAGTGGATTCCCGGAAGTTTAGAATTTTGCACGTGAGACCTCGTTCCTAACTGGGAATCCGCCCTATTTTGACTCTCCTTATGCTTTGTACGTATGGTTATTGATTTACCTTCTTTTTTTAGCTGAAAAGTTGTCGCCGCCTCCCTTGGAGGGGATTCGAGATTGGGTTGAGGCAGTGCTTCCTCATACTGCGGGCATTCGTACCTGGATGGCTTTCTGGGAGAGGCATGGTCGCAGGCCTGTGACTGGTGGGACTCCGGCCCTTCCTCTTTTCTATTTCGTTTTGTTCTGACTGCGTTTATTGATTCGTTTGTCCATTGTATCTAGAGAGACCACGTCGCGTTAAAGCTCCACAATTGGCTTTTCGTCGGTCGGGTGCACTTGCTAGACTAGCTGCTGCGCCTGGGCCTTGTCGAGTACCTAGGGCGGCGTCAGTTGAATCTTCAGCGACCGTGTACCCACCTCAAGCTATGCCACAAGATGAGAGGCCGTCAGGGCTCATTCTTTCCCGGACGGGCTCGCCTTCGAATGAGGGGGAAGATAGGCCTTCGCAGAAGTGGCGAGTGGCATTTGTGGCGACTCTTCCATTGGTGATCAACTTGTATTCTCCCCCGACGGATTCGGAGGGCGGTGCGGCTGTGGCGCTTGCTGGCGGGGTGAAGGAGTTAGTTGGAGTTGGACCCGTTGGTTCTAGCTAAGAGAATGTTGTTGCCTCGACGACCCCGTTCGAAGTTCCTGTTGCCGAGGAGGAGGGTGGATCCTTATGGGCCGTCGTAGGGACTTCTGTTATGCCATTGTCAGCTATGGCGAGTTGCTCTACATCAACGGCGGCGGAGAGGGAGAGGGACGTGGTGGAGGGCATTACCAATTCTACAGTGCATAGGGGAGGGGGCATTTTATTGAGGTTCCCTCGAATTTGAATTTATTAACTGATGGAAATAGCTTGGTGTCGCAGTTCGGGTTGTTATGTTCGGAGGCCGAGAACGCGTCTTTGAGGAGCATTTCAGATATTGAAGTGATGGACGAAGTGGCTGTAATGGGCTTGAGAGTGCGTAGTATGTTCCTAGCTCCTTCTTCCCCTTCCGTTTTAGCTGTTGCCTTAGCTTTGCCTTTCCTTTGTTTTGCAGACTTACTTGTTGGAGGTGGAGAACATTCGCAGAGCCAAGGTTCGCTCGAGGATCTTTTTGCAGATGCTGGAGAAATATCACTGTTACCGTGATAGGTGTCGAGGGTTGCGCGATAGTATACGGAACGAGCCCCGTAATCGAGATTTGGGCGAGGAGTTGGCAAAGCGGGATTAGCAGCTGTTGCAGGCTCTTGGCAGTAAGCATGCCCTTGAAGCGCAGATCCGTCGGAAGGACGAGGAGCTTGAGGTGGGAAAAGGAATTGCAGTTGAGCGTGCGCACCTGCAGGGTAGGTTGAGGAAGATGGAGTTGGAGGCTGAGCAGAACCGGGTCAAGGCAGCGAAGGCGGTTGCGAAATGGAGCGGGAAACTGGCAGAGATGGAGGGTGAGGTTACTGCTGTCACACCTCCTTTTTATGCGCCTACCCCGAGGGTAATGCACAAGGGAGTTTTTCGATTTAAAGTGACATTATTCGAATGGGATTATTTATTTATTTCATAGTCGCCACTTGGGAAAGGTTTGGCTTTTGGTGTCCCAAGTCACCGGTTTATCTTGAATCCCAATTCGAGGAAAATATTCGACTTTTCAAATGAAGTCTGTGAACCAGAAATTCTAAGTAAGGAATTTTGTTGACCCGAGGGAAGGTGTTAGCCACCCCCGGATCCCGTGGTTCTAGCACGGTCGCTCAAATTATTGTAATGGCTAAATATCTGATTTTAAAACATGTTCAATACTATAATGCAATTTTAAATCATTTACCGCGTTTGGTTATTTTTTTAAGAAAAAGTGAACATTGTTACTGAGGGGCCCTACAGTTTAATTTTTTTTTTTAGCTAGGCTCATAGCATTTTTTATTTAAAAGAATAATCCTAAAGTGACTACATTTTTCTATTTAGTTTGTCTCTAAAAGAAAAGAAAAAATCCTAATTAATTACATGCTTAAAGGCTACTCTATTAGTACAAAAGGTGTTCCCTCACAAGCCGGCTAAATGACAAATTTATTCTTCAAATTATAGAACTAACTACAATTTGACAAAACTAATAAAACGGAAAATAACAACAAATATTAATCAACAACTTGCTTTTCTATTTCATTTCAAAACTTCAACTTCCAATTCGAGCTTACATCAACACATGGTTTTTAGAATGTGTACCTAGTATTGAAAAGAAGGGGAAGATGGGAAATTAACAGGGCGGTGAAAATACAGCAATAATAACAGTAAAAATCAGCAGTAGCTTCAACACCTCAATCCAGAAAATTCCAGCAATACGGAGAAAAACTAGTAAAAATAGAGAAGAAAAATATATTCCGGAATTTCTCTTTGTTTTCTCTTTCTAGATTGAACTCTCTTCAATTCTCAAAAGAAACTCTCAAAAATTAAATTCTGTCCGTGTATACTTCTGTATCCAGAGTGTATATTGAGTGTATACTGCTCTCTTTTCTCCCTTATTTTTCTTCTCCTCCTATTTTTTCCTCTCGTTTTTCCACCCCTTTTTTCATAAATATTCTCTTCTATTTATAGGCAAGAATTTCGAAAATTTTCAGATTTTTTTTATTAAAAAGAATATATTTTTTAATTTAAAAGAAAACCCACTAATTTATGTTTTGCTCTCCTTGTTTCCTTCCTTAATTCCCTTGCCCCCCACTACTTTATGTTATGTGATTATGATTATTTTTGGTTAAAAATCTAAAATTT
>MU744594.1:19261-52671 GCA_026770625.1 Nicotiana glauca | reverse complement strand
AATGTTCCTACACCTTTTAACAATACATGCAAGCAAGATAACAACTCCAATACCCACAAACTTTCTTGATAAATACCCATTTTTAGCTAAAATTCGAAATTAAGGGATAGGCTGTAGAACCTTACCTCAAGGATGAAGACCTAACGTGGTTTTACTTGTTAATCCTTCAAGATTTGAGAAAGTGTTGAAGAAGGATGAGGAGGGGAATTTTCTCACCCTAGAATCTGATTTCATTTGCTAAAAAAATGGACCCTTGCGTTTATTTGGCGAAATGAGGTCGTTTTACACTTAAAAGCCTGATTTTTTTTACACTCGCGCCGCGTGGGACGTCGCGGGGCACGGGGTAGCTGTGTAAAGTGAGTCTGGAAATGAAATTTTGGACCACACTGGAATTTACTCTGGCGCGGCGCGGCGTGCGCCGCATCGGGCGCCGCGGTAGTGCAATTTTTTGTGCTGCTTTGGTAATTTGGTCATAACTTTGTGTTGGAATGTCCGAATGACGAACGGTTTGAAGCGTTGGAAACTAGACTCAAAGACCTTTCATATTATATCTTGTTCATGACTTAAAACCCTATAAATATCTAGATATTTTCGTTCAAGTTGGAGCCTTTTTCGAACTCATTTGCAATCTTAGCCTATTACGAAATTTCCAATTTGACTCGGACATAGGCCCTTCGTAGGACCCCAAATTTATTACCACAAGACTTGTACACTTATTTACCAAGTGAAATTGATGTCCACCATGTTAATAGCACATAGAATATTATAATTAGCCTACGTAGCACCACAAAAGCATATTTTTCTTTGCAAAATTTTCCGGGACCTTATACAATTATTGATATTTAGTAGTCGAGTCTGATGGGGATTAAGGGCCTAACCTTTTTGTCTTGCATAAACATGAGGCATGAAGTCCCCCGATTTGGTATGGTCACCAACATCTACCCTAAACTGCTAGGCTGGTGGAAGGATTTTCACCCCAGTGATCAGGCTCTCATCCGGAAATATTTGGGGAACCTACCCTCTCTATTGGAAATTCAACCCAACAACAAGATCATAAAAGCTGCTACTCTATTCTGGAATTGTGATAGGTCTGTATTCTGCTTAGGAGACATTGAAATGGCACCCCTGCTTGAGGAAATAGGAGGACTGGCTGGTATACAATGGGAAATTTCGGGTTTGTTAATGCCGAAAAACCGCAAGGGTAGATGTTTTCTCAAAATGATGGGTCTAAAGAAGAATCCAGACTTGAAATGTTTGAAAGAGTCGTACATTTCCTTTGACTACTTGTACGAGAGGTACGGTCACAGCAAATATTATCGTACTTATCCTGATGAGTTCACCCTTATATCAGTGGGGCATATTTACCGAAGTGTATTTGTCTTCATGTTTTATTTCTTGGGGATGATAGTATTTCCAATGAAGAAAGCAAGGATCCATACCAGGTTAGCTATGGACACCAAAACTCTAGTGGAAGGAATTGAAGGATAACCATTCAGTCTCATACCAATGATCATTGCAGAAATATACTGAGCCCTAGAAAGGTGTCAACAGGGAGCCAAGCACTTAGAGGGTTGTAATCTGCTACTTCAACTTTGGCTCGTGGAACATCTCCAAAAGGGTGAATACTGACAGGAAATCCATCGAACATACTGCGATGATCATATCGCTTTTCATCACCCAAAGCAAATGAATTACATGCTCGACATGTTCGCTCAACCGGAGAATGCTAGAGAATGGGTCGAACTCTTCGAAAATTTGACCGAGGACGAAGTACAATGGATGTTGGAGTGGTTCCCAACCAAGGAGTTCATCGTCCGATCCAGGGACGCACCTTTCTTAATACTAATTGGCTTAAGAGGAACGTACCCTTACGTACCTCTTTGGGCTATGAGACAAGCAGGTAGGAAGCTGGTTATACCAAGGGTCGACGAGATGAGTCACTTTCGAACTGACTTCCAGGATGACGATAGCCTTTACAAGTGCCAGGCTCAACACATGTGGCACTGCAAGATTGTCCTGGGAAAGGACACCATCGAACCAAACAGATACCATGCAAGTTGTGCTCCCTATTATTCGGGTTGGTTGGAGGATAATCATAATAGTATGGGTCAACCCGAGTTTGTTCGAGGTAATAGGATCATAGATGAAAAGGCCGAAGCACAGGTCAAGTACAACCATTTGTGCAAGAGAATTCGAGAAAGCGAAAGCGAGCTCCATGAGATACAGGAACCCAATCAAAAACTAATTGAAGAGTGGAAGGATATAGCTGTCAGTGCCAACAAGCGATTGGTCTATTTGGAGCGAGGTATAGTAGAGTTGGAAAAGAAGTTTCTGAAAAGGGTTGAAGACTGCCAGACTGCTGAAGGAAATGAAGGCGGATATCTGGCCGGAGCTTACTTGCTACAAGGACTACGCGAGCTAGGGAAGCTGTTCAATGGAGCCAATGATTACGAGTCTGGGGAAGGTCCCTCTAGGACCAAATAGATAGGAATTTCCATTTTCACTTTATAAATGTAATAAGTCCAATGGCCATTAGTGATTTTTATTTTCTTGTTATTTAGTGTCGTTTTGGGATTCGTCTCCTTTTATCAATAAAATGAGGAATTTAGCATTCTAAGTTCTTGAAATCAACCTGTCGCTAGGCCTACCTCGGGCACAACGAGGTCCCTAAAATTAGGACACGCTTTATATTTCAGCACTACATGTTTAAATATTGCAACATTTTTCTAATGATCCTCACTGACTTGTTACCTTTTATTTTTACTTTTTGTTTATTCCCTTCCCCAAAGGTTAGTTCGTGAACTCTAACAACATTATCATATTTTACGAGATCCAGGGGCCCTCCACCTATTCCTCCTCCCATCCTGTCAGACACAAAAACAAAGGAAAAATAGAAGATTCTAACAACTCAACTGCATGGGTAGAGGTCACTCATGGTACTCTGGTCCCCAAGGAAAATGCATCCCAACTAGAACAAAAGTTGTTGAAGTTTCAGGAAGAACTTGATCAAGTCTGGAATCTAGCAAGTCTGTCATTTTTCCTCACCACTCCAGAGGTTACTTTCCCAAATACTCAGAATCCTGTAACTCCACAAAATATCCCGAAGAAACAAAACCATCTCGCTCCTCACCAGCACTGCAATACCTGCCATACCTCAAATAACACCACACTCCTCATGCCAGAACTCCACAAATGACCATTGCCACACCCAACATAATACCCCCATCTACGTGGAGACTGTGCCAAACTCCACCCAGCCCATCTCAAGCACACCTGAGTCCAATGATAAGGACTCGCTCATCAGAAATTTGGCCAAAGAACTTAAAAGGTTGACTAGCAGAATTCAAGGCATTGAAGGTAGTAAGGGAATTGAGGGGCTAAACTATGAAGATCTTTGCATACAGCCCGATGTCAAACTGCTAGAGGGATACAAACCTCCTAAGTTTAAGAGTTCAATGGTACAGGGGATCCAAGGGTCCACTTGAGGACATACTGTGACAAGCTCATCGGAGTGGGAAGAGACGAGAAAATTTGCTGAACCTCTTCGTGAGGAGCTTGAAGGGAGACGCCTTATCTTGGTACATTAGCCAGGGTCCGAAAAAGTGGTCGAGCTGGGTAAGCATGGCATCAAATTTAATGGATAGATTCAGGTTCAACACGGAGAATGCACCAGACATGTTTTATATTCAAAACTTGAAGAAGAAACCCACAGAGACCTTCCGTGAGTATGCTACCTGATGGAGATCAGAAGCTGCTAAGGTTAGGCCTGCTTTGGAAGACGAGCAGATGAACAAATTCTTCGTTCGTGCCCAAGACCCATATTATTATGAGAGGCTGATGTTGATCGAGAATCACAAATTTTCTGACATCATCAAGCTAGGAGAATGAATCGAGGAAGGCATCAAGAGTGGTATGGTTATGAACTTTGAAGCCTTGCAAGCTACCAATAAGGCTTTACAGTTTGGTGGTATATCCAAGAAAAGGGAGGTAGGTGTTGTAATGGTTGCACAAAGGACCAAATCTCCTATCAAATACCAAACATACCCAATACCTCCTATCACATATCAGCCTACCCCAAATTACCAAGCACCCTCACCCTCTTACCATACTCCACCACCCACTTATCAGTCATCTCCACCTCCCGCATATTAGCCTACTTCACCCAAATACTCCCAACCACCACATTTTTACCAAGCCTACAACACCCAACCAACCCACTATAAATCACCTCCCCCACGTCAAAACTTCCCTAGACCTCAACCAAATTTTGACCGCAGACCTCCCAAACAGTATACCGCCATTGTTGAACTAATTGATCAGTTGTACGAAGGGCTCAAAGTTGCTAGTTATGTCGACCCTATCCCTGCCATAACCCCCAAAAATCCTTCTCGGTGGGTCAATCCAAATAAATCTTGTGCATACCATTCCGGCATGAAAGGACATACTATTGATGAATGTCGCTCTGAAGGATAAGATCCAGACTTTGATTAATAACAAGATAATTGTAGCAAAGGAGCCTACTCTGAATGTCCGCAATAACCCTCTGCCATACCACAAGGGCGGAGGTGTTCACATGATCGAGATAGAGGATGACTGGGACCCCAAGGGATCAATCGATTTAATCACAGAAGGCGACGATCCAAAGAAGCTAGTAGTCATCCTTAATTCAGTTGTGGTCCAGGTTCAGCCTTCCGGGGATGCAGAGGTAAACATGTCTATTCCACTCGAATTTGAAGCACCACCCTCTGCAAAGACGCCAATGCCGATTGAGGTTGAGTTTATGTCACCAGCAAACGCACCTACACCCTTTGAAGTTGCAGTTTTACCGCCTAAGGGGCCTGCTCCGTTCAGAGTAAAAATAGCCACGTCAATTCCAGTGGCAATGTCGGCAAGAACACCATTCCATACAAATGCCATACCTTGGGACTACACAACCAAGGCTAGAAGAAAGGGGAAGGTCAAGTTCGGGAAAGCCGTTGCGGCACAGGGTATGACAAGAACCGGCAGGGTTTATACTCTGGAGCATTTGGCTGAGTCAAGCAAGCAAGCCTCTAGTCGGCCAACCATTACTGAAACTGGGCCCGACGTTCTCTGGAGAAAGATACGAGCTAAAGAATATCAGTCATTGATCAACTGAACAAAACACTGGCCCAGATTTCTATCCTTGCTTTGCTACAAAGTTCCGATGCACACAAGAATGCCTTGCTAAGAGTACTGAGTGAGGCATATGTACCAAGTAATATCACCGGCAGATAGATGGATAACATGGTAGGCCAGGTATTGGAAAGTCACAAGATCATTTTCCACGAAGACGAGCTTCCACCAGACAGGTTGAGTCACAACAAGGCATTGCACATCACCGTGCAGTGCGAAGATTATTTTATTACCAGGATCCTGATTGACGAAGGGTCCAGCATTAACATTTGTCTGTTGGTGACACTCAACACATTAGGAAAGGGGTTGCATAAGATCAAGGATGGGTCCATCAACGTCAAAGCTTTTGACGGATCCCAAAGGTCCACTATTAGGGAAATTAGCTTGTGTTTGCAAATGGGGCCTACTTGGTTTAGTGATAGACATGTCGGCATCTTACAACCTGTTATTGGGACGACCATGGATTCATTCCGTCAGGGCTACAGCATCAAAAATACATCAGGCAGTGAAATTTGAGTGGAACCACCAAGAGGTGATCATTCATGGTGACGGTAGCAATCCCATATATAGTCGCCAGACTATCCTAGCAATATAAGGCAGAAGAAGGATAGGCGGGAAAACTTACCACCACATCGAGCAAGTCAACGCCGTTGATAAAGACTAATGGTGGGATAACAAAATTGAAAGCATACTGAACTGGAGCGGATATGAACCCAGCAAGGGACTTGGAAAAAACCTTCAAGGAATCGCTAAGCCCATCAAGCTTAAGAAATATGGCACCACCTTCAGATTGGGGTATGAGTATACCTGCAAAGAATTAAACGACTGGTTACCACCATGGTGCAGTCCTTACTACCCATTAGTGCAACCAATACCCAGCTTGGAGCAGACTTTCCAACTGGCCGAAGTTATTTACGGGTCAGAAAAAGAGGAAGCACTGGCAGTAGTGAGGAATTTGTTCCTAGAAGACGGTGATATGGATTGTTGTGTTATTTTCGAGGAAGATGTGGAGGAAGGCCCTTCCATACAGGCTGTAAGCAGAGGAGCATGCCTCAATAACAGGACTATCAGAACTGCCAGAGCTCGGCGAGCCTCTGGGTAGCAAGGCTAAACAAGCATCATGCACTATTTTATTTTACTAGTTTACCTTCCTTTCGCATTTTTATTTTTTGCAAGAAAGATCTCCAATGTTGAAAAACAGTTATGGAATTTATCAAAGCATTTCGGTTTTCTTATAAATCTTACTCTTATTATTTTCTCTCATTACTTTACTTATATAGCATTACTATTACTTATCTTGATGAACCAATGACTGTGAGATGCAACGAGACAACGAACAAACGGACGTAGATTCAGAGGAAGATGACATACCGGAAGAGATTATTAAAGAAGTTGAGGATTTCGAGAACGGACCTAAGTCCAACCTGGACGATACTGAGATTGTTAACCTAGGAGATGCAGAAAACATCAAAGAGACACGAATCAGCGTTCACTTATCACCGTCAGTAAAGAAGGAATACATAGAGTTTCTAAGAGAATATGAGGACATATTTGCATGGTCATACGATGACATGACTGGGCTGAGTACATCTATTATGGCACATAAACTGCCGATTGATCCGACATTTCAACCAGTAAAATAGAAGCTCAGAAAGTTCAAGCCATATATGAGTTTGAAAATCAAGGAAGAAGTCACTAAGAAGGTCAAAGCTAAGATTCTCAGGGTAGCAGAATATCCAACGTGGTTAGCCAATATTGTGCCAGTATCAAAGAAGGATGGGAAGGTCAGAGTCTGTGTCGACTATCGGGATCTCAACCGGGCCAGTCCAAAAGATGACTTCCCCTTGCCAAACATATATATCCTGATTGACAATCGCGCCAAGCACGAGTTGCAATCATTTGTGGACTGTTTCGCTGGTTATCATCAGATCTGGATGGATGAAGAAGATGCAGAGAAAATAGCTTTCATTACACCATGGGAAATGTACTGCTACAAGATGATGTTGTTTGGGTTACAAAATGCAGGGGCCACCTACATGAGGGCCATGACTACTATTTACCATGATATGATACACAAGGAGATTGAAGTATATGTAGATGTCAGCATCAAGTCCAAGAAAGCCACTGATCATATGGAAGATCTGAGGAAGTTCTTCAATAGACTGAGAAGGTACAACCTGAAACTGAATCCCGCAAAATGTGCATTCGGGGTTCCAGCTAAAAATTTGCTTGGGTTTATTGTAAGTCGCCAGGGAATAGAACTGGATCCATCGAAGATCAAAGCCATTCAAGAATTTCCACTGAATGGACTAATGACTGCCAGAATGCTTTCGACAGAATCAAGGAATACTTGTCAACGCCACCAGTCTTAGTCCCGCATGAACCAGGTAGATCTATGTTACTCTACATCGCAGTGTTAGATGGTGCCTTCGGTTGCATCCTGGGGTAGCATGATGAGATAGGAAAGAAATAACAGGCCATTTACTACCTCAGCAAAAAGTTCACTCTGTACGAGGTCCGGTATTCTCTGTCAGAACGCACCTGTTGTGCTTTAACTTGGGTAGCCCAGAAGCTGATCCAGTACTTCTATTCCTATACTACCTATCTCATATCAAGGATGGATCCTTTGAAATACATCTTTCAGAAGCCCATGGCCACTAGCAAGCTCGCCAATTGGCAAACCCTGTTGAGTGAATTCAACATTGTCTACGTGACTCAAAAAGCAATCAAAGGATAGGCATCATCAGATCACCTTGCCGAGAATCCCATGGATGAAGAATATGAACCCCTGAAAATGTATTTTCCTAGCGAAGAGGTGTCATTCATAGGAGAAGACATTCCAGATCCCTATGATGGTTGGAGAATTTTTTTGATGGAGCAGCAAATTTCAAATGAGTTGGCATAGGAGCAGTCCTAGTGTCGGAAACCGGTCACCATTATCCGGTGTTTGCCAAACTTAGGTTCCCGTGCACCAACACATGGCCTAATATGAAGCCTGTATCTTAGGGCTCAAGATGGCCATTGACATGAACATCCAAGAGTTGCTAGTAATTGGGGACTCAAACCTACTCATACATCAGGTACGAGGAGAATGGGCGACCAAGAATTCTAAGATACTCCCTTATTTGCACCATTATAGGAGTTGAGAAAGAGGTTCACAAAGATAGAGTTCCAGCATGTTTCCAGAGTCCAGAATGAGTTCGCCGATGCATTGGCTACCCTGTCATCCATGATATAATATCCAAACAAAAACTTCATTGATCCCATTCCAGTAAAGATCCATGATCAACCAGCTTACTGTGCACATGTTGAAGAAGAAGAAGATGGAAAACCTTGGTTCATGACATCAAAGAATATTTGGCAGAGCTTGCAAATGCTACTCAAAAGCATACACATCAAAGGTTGGCCAACAATTTATTTAACAATGGAGACTCCTATATAGGAGGACTCCTGATTTGGGATTATTAAGGTGTGTCGACGCAAAGGAAGCATCTAAACTTCTAGAAGAAATCCATGCTGGGACATGTGGTCCACATATGAATGATTTTGTCTTAGCCAAGAAGATACTCCGGGCTGGTTACTTTTAGATGAATATGGAAACGGACTGCATCTAGTACATCCGAAAATGCCACCGCCATCAGGTACATGCAGACATGATAAAGGTGCCACCAAATGAGCTTAATGCAACAAGCTCACCATGGCCTTTCACTGCTTGGGGAATGGATGTTATTGGAACAATCGAACCTGTCGCATCCAACGGGCACAGGTCCACCCTAGTAGCAATTGACTATTTCACAAAATGGGTCTAAGCAGTATCTTACAAAGCAATGACTAAGAAAGTCATGGCAGACTTTGTCCACGACCGCATTGTTTGTTGGTTCGGGATTCCAAAGTCAATCATTACTGATAATGGCTCCAACCTCAATAGTGACTTAATTAATGCCATGTGTGAAACCTTCAAGATCAAATACAATAATTCCACAGCCTACAGGCCTCAGGTGAATGGAGCCGTAAAAGCTGCCAACAAAAATATTAAGAAGATACTAAGGAAGATGATAGAGAAGCATAAGAAGTGGAATGAGAAGCTATCATTTGCTTTACTGGGGTACCGCACCACAGTCTGCACATCAACCGGGGAAACTCCCTATATGTTAGTTTATGGTACAGAAGTCGTCATTCCCGCCGAAGTAGAAATTCCCTCACTGAGGATCATACAGGAAGCAGAACTCGATGATGCAGAATGGGTGAAGAGTCATTATGAACAGTTAGCTCTTATAGATGGAAAAAGAATGAATGCAGTTTGCCATGGTCAACTTTATCAGAACAAAATGTCCAGAGCTTTTAACAAGAGAGTCAAGCTGACACAGTTCATACCAGGACAGCTGGTGTTAAAAAAAATCTTTCCACATCAAGATAAAGCCAAAGGGAAATTCTCTCCCAACTGGCAGGTCCATACATAGTTCACCGAGTTCTGACAGGAGGAGCCCTCATACTCGCAGAAATGGACAGAGAAGTTTGGCCAAAACCAATCAATTCAGATGTAGTCAAGCGCTACTATGTGTAATCTTATGTTTTCCTATATAATGTAATTTGAACTACGCCTGACCTGATTCTCGTTTAAAGGGGGATACGTAGGCAGCCTTATGGGTTCTGTCACAATTCAATATTTTTGCCGCAATTGGAAACTGGGGAAGAATTTTGAGGACCCTCAAATTTTGAAATAATTTCAGCCGATCATCGCAAGCAGCCGTCAGAAGCATCAACCCTTTAAACTGGTGCAGAATTTTAAGGAGGGCCCTCAAAATTTCGAAGCAAGAGAGGTTGCAATGTCCTGAACCACGTCACAGTCGTCGGTTCATCTAAAAAATATTTCTTAAATATATACTCATGTCATATTTTTACAAACTCATGCATGTTTATAACCGATATCGCTTTGTTAAGCAATGCTACCCCAATGATACACACAATATCACCGAAACAGACAAGCAGGTCAAGCAAAGTCATCGGGGATACGAACTAACCTTTCCCTTTTACAAAATCACGATTTTTCTTTGGATGCAGGCACCCAAGTCGCAAAATCATCAAATATATTATACACTCGTTCTGTTCAGGAATACAACTCTCAGAACTGTCGCACCTATTCACAGTTGCTATCCGCACACAATATCCCCAGCAGCTACAATATCGTGATCAGCTATCAGCCAAAAAGACTCTATTACCATTTGCTTTTTTTTATTTTTACCTCTTGCATAAGGCTACCATTCTGCCTTCCGAGACTAAGCACTGTCTCCATCTGCATTTTTCCGCATTGCATAATCCTACCATTCTGCCTTCCGAGACTAAGCTCTGTCTCCATCTGCATTTTTTGCATTGCATAAGGCTGCCATTTTGCCTTCTGAGGTTACGCTCTACCACTATCTCCATTTACTGCATTGCATAAGGTTACCATTCTGCCTTCCGGAACTAAGCACTGTCTCCATATACATTTGCTACATTGCATGGCTGAAAGATCATCGTTTTATTTACACTTGCATGGCTAATATATCACCACCTTTATTTACATCTTGCATGGTTGAAAGATCACCACCTTCGTTTACATCTTGCATCGGCTGAAAGATTGCCACTTATTGCATTTCATGGGTTGAAAGATCGCCACTTTCATTTACATCTTGCATGGATGAAGGATCGCCGCTTCATTTACACTTGCACGGCTGAAAGATCGCCACCTTCTGCATTTCAGGGGCTGAAAATCACCAAATTATTTGAGGGCGTCATTGTTCGGAGACATCATTCTCATAGCCCAAGAAAGCCATGTCATGGCCTGAAGATCCCTTTAATTTCTCGCACATCATTATTCAACGGCATCATGGCTCGAAGGCGTCATTTTCATACCTTAAGATCATCATTTCATAGCCTGCGAATCCATTATTATATGCTTCATGGCCCAGGAGATCATGGTTTAAGGACGCCATCCTAACCGTCCAAGGACAACATTCATGGTCCAACGGGAACTTGCGTCATGTTTAAATTTATGCACAATATACGCTTGCATTGTTTATTTGCAAGTAAACCGGCAAGCAACAACCGTCTCAGTAGGAGCAATTTCGCTCCAATTCCCGCAGCCCTACTAAACCTTAAACATTCATCCTAACCCGAATATTGCGTCCGTTCTTGAAAGGTTTCCATCGGCATATTCCGCCGACAAACCCCGAAATACATATGGCCTGATTCCTGTAAGACCAGGGATATGTAGGCAGCTAAAGCCGGATCATGGCCGAATTTCTTCAAACATTTTGTTCGGTCAAAATTGGCCATCTTATCTTTACCCGACAACTCTTTCATCCTTCCCGGGTAAAGAGGGGCAGCTGTTGATACCTAATTTTTCCATGTATATTTTTTTATATATCAAAATATCTTTAAATAGCATATATATATTCATATATAAGTATATCCCAAGGTCCTATTATTTTTCTCAAATTTTTTTAAAAAATTAAAATCAATTTTATTGCCCCATTTTAGCAAGAAAAATCCAATAACTATTTCCAAAATTATCACTTCGATAATTCACTTGTTGAATTCTCATATTTATGCTAAATTATAGCTCAAATAATTTTTGCATATTTTTACAAATTTGTTTAGCTTATTTATAGCTAAATTGCATGATTGCAATATTAGCCTCCTTTATGATTTGATTGCATTTTTATTTATAAAAATTAATTCCAGTATTTTTAAATTGATAACTATATGTTATAAATTATTTTAGTAATTTCAATTTATTTCCAAAACTTAATTTACTATTTTTGTAAAATAAATAAGGGAAAAGTGGCTATTTAAATACTAGCCCTAACTATTTCGATTATAGCCTTAAATCAGCTCCCAATTAAACTCAATTTCAATCTCAATTCCCCAACCCATTTTTAATATAAACCCGCCCCTGACCCAATTAAATCATACCCGACCCAGACCCCCTCTCATCCTGGCCGTTGATCTTAGAGATCAACGACCCCTATTCATTCTTGCCTTTTTTAATTCACCAACCCCACAAAATCCCTAATCATTTCCACGCACTAGCCGCCTCTGAACCATCCAGTCTCTCAAACCCTCTCGAAGGTTCTCAAACCTTAGCCACCATCTCCGCCCTGAAAGCCACCGGAATCCATGGCTTCCAAGGCTATGGAGGCCCTATACTCACTTCCTATTGCTCCCACGTGTCTGATTTCTGAAGATTAAAGGTATGACCACGGCATATTTGGTCTATGTTTATTCCGATTTGAGATTCCACGGTCATCTATGGCTTTGCTCCGGCGTACCACAGTTAATTGAGCTTGATCTTGACCTTTCCAACTTAGATCGGTGACCCTTCAAAGCCTTTCTCACTTCTAGGATTCTCTTGAAACCCTAATCCTTTGAGGTTTCTCCGATTCCTTTAGATCCGTCGTGTATCTATGCTTTCCTTGAGTTTTCAAATGATTTTTCTGACTCTTCTTTCAAAAACTACTTTCAAAATCTTTCTTTTCTGATCTAGGGTTTTTCTGAAAGTGTTTAAGTGTTTTATGACTTTCTTTGTCTTTCGTGTGTATTTGCCTCTACTGTGTTCTTTTATTTTTCATCTACCATGTTCTTGTATGCTTCTCCTACTGTGTTTTCCTATACTATGTTCTCGTATGCTTTTCTACTGTGTCCTTGTATTTTTCTTCTACCATGTTCTTGTATGTTTTCCCTGATGTGTTTTCCTGTATTATGTTCTCGTATGCCTTTTTACTGTATTTTTTTTCTCTTGTGTTCTTGTGTTTCTCCTACTATATTTTTCATTACTAAGTTCTTAAGTTTCCTTATATTTCCTTCTACTGAGCTCTATTTAAATTTTCTTCTAAAATTTCTTAGCATGCTTTTTCTATTGTTCTTATCAGTCTTTCCTCATTATACTACAAATTCGTTTCTTTCACTCTGTTTGCTTTGAACCCTTCTACTGTGTTTTAATGTTACTTTTCTATCATGTTTCTCATGAGTTCTGTTGCTGAAAGAAGCATGTTAGAAGGTTCAGTTCTTTTCTGAAACCTCTAAACATGTTTCGATATAATTGCTTGCCCTCTCATCTTTGCTTTGTTATTTGCCTGAACTAGGGTTTTATTTCAAAACCCCTAATTTTTTTAGACTAACTTTGAATCTCTGAACTAAGTTTGGACATCCTTGTTTCTGACTTTTTGCTAAACTCTTCCACATTGGATTTTTCTACTGATTTGACAATGACTTGACAATCTTCTTTCATGCTTAACATGTTCGTATGCTCCTTATATATAATAAACATCCGTCTAAAGTGGCCTTTAAATTTGTTGTCAGTTCATATTCTCCTCTGAATATGGTCAGATTGATTTCTTTCCTTTGTTTGCTGATTTTCTCTATGACTCGACCTAAGTTAAAACCCTTCTCAGCTTTTACGAGTTAGTTCATTCATGGGTCAGTAATTACAAGATCCCTGGCTTTGATTTACTAGTTGTTAATTGATTTTCCTACCTTATTTGTACAACCGCGTGCTTCAAAACCCTGTCCTTAAATAACCTTTCATGTATTTTCCCCTAATTGCATGTTGTGCACAAAGTGCTTTTTCAACTTCTTTCCTTAAATGGTTTTCACCCGTTTGAATCCGAATCCCTTAATTAAGGGAAGTCTTGTGTAATTGATTGACAATCAGTTCCTAAACTATTTTCTTACCTTATTACCTCATGATTTTCACACTATAAATGCACGACTCTTTAACACACAGCACACACGATTGACAATCCTTCACTACACAATTCACAATCTCTGCTGAACTCATACTTATTCATAATAGTATTCTCTCTTTGCCTGCATTGTGGCCTGTTTACAAGGCTAACTGCTTTTTCTCTATTTGTTTCTTTGAAATTGGTATGTCCTAATTTAAGCTTCAGCATCATCACAATATATTTATTTACAGCTTTTTGTATCCATGTCTACTTTATTGCTTCTGCAGTGTTGATTTCCTTCTATTTGTTTGTTATGAACCCCCATTCCCCTATTACTCCTATGTGTTTTGAGTTTTGACTTGAGGCATGGCAATGTAAGTTGTTTTCCATGAATTACATTTGATACATGGGGGTCTTAACTTCTAAAAGATATGTGCTAACAGGCCTAAGGGTGTGCCAGCATCTCCCATTGCTGGGTATGCCCACCAGTCTGCTTTTTGCCTCTCTTAACTCCCCATTCCCCTATACCCTTATGTGTACTGATTTAGGTTGTTTCCCTTTTCCCTTTCGCCTTTTAAAATTCAACTTATGCACTTCCACTCTTTCTTAGTCCCTATGTTTCGCCCCTCTCCTGTGAGCCTTGCATTGGGACCTTAAGTTCCCTCTAAACTTGGACACTTGAGGGCTGGCCCTTCCACACTACACTATATCTAAATGTGGTAATGCATTTGGGTGTGAGCACTGCCCGAAGTTCATGTGAGACTCTCGAGGAACTTTGACACACCCCAAATGGGAGAAAGGCTTTAAAGTCTGATCTCTTGGAGTTGGTTTACTTCATACTTCAGACAGGAAGTCTGAGTTAGGCTCTCCTTGGTTGTACTTTTAATTTCTGGTGTATTTTTCTTTACTTTACTTCTTTTCTGGGTTGTAATAACTTTGTAATAAAACTTTCAGGGATGGCTAGTGAAAAAGGGAGGGGTAACCATCTATGTAAAAGGGTAGACATCATGCCTGTAGGAGTTTCGAATTTCTGCACTCTCATATGTAGATGTCATGTCTATAAGAATCTTGATTTCTCACATATAGATGTCATGTCTATAGGAATCTTTCATTCTCATATGTAGATACCATGTCTATAGGAATCTTGCATTCTCACATATAGATGCCATGTCTATAGGAATCCTGCATGCTCACATGTAGATGCCATATGTATAGGAATCCTACATTCCTTTATATAGATACCATGTCTACAATTATTCAAAATCTGAACTTTGCATATGCATAGAGAAAATATGCCTATAGGTCTTTCTGAATCTTGCATATCCACTTTTCATTAGGCAAACATGTTTATCGGTCTTAAAATAACCAACTGTAATTATATATCATGTTCATATAAAATACGGCACCTAGATATCATGCTTATAGGATTTCTGCATTTTTCTATGTCTATAAAAGTGTTCTAAAGGCGACAAACACATAGAAAGCATGCCTATAGGAGTTCTAATCGAATCTAAATCGCCTCACTCGTTTATAAGTCTAAAACCAACAATAATAATGCATTACCAGCTACAGAACTTATGATCTTTTGCTAAAACTCGCCCTTCTTTAATAACTGACAGCTTTTTCTTAAATCAGTATGTATTCAGTTTAATTCAATGTTTCTGAAATCAGTAGATATCATGCCTATAGGACCCTCGTCCAATACTTAGGCAAACCGTAGGATGAATTTTATAATTGAATTAGATTTTATTAGCCACAACCAATAGGTAATCTAGAGTTGGGCTTCCTATCTGAACTATGTAATAAATCAGTCTGCCTCAACCTTTTAAGTTTAGTCATACCTTAAACAGTATGTGCAAGACATGCTAAATTATGTGCTTCTCTATTTTAAAGGAGGTGTATTTGAGCCTTCTATTTGTTTATATGCTTTCCCCAAACTTGCTATATGTGTTTTTTTTCATGTCGCCTTAGTATTTTACCTTTTGAAACCACAAATAAGCCCAACATCTCCTCCCTTTAGGATAAGTAGTCCCAAGTGCCTCCGGGATTGATAGGATTGGGGTAGGTAATAGTATGCAATAAGTAAATGAGACCATTTTGTGCTTTGATTCCTTAACGGGGTGGGAAATGGTAGATATGGATATGATGACCATGCGATAACATCACGTATAGCCACTCACTAAGGAGTGATTACCGAATGTTGTGTGGGGTCATCCATATTATTAATAAACCTAGGACCCCATTTCCTTTGTTCTTTGTTTCTTTTAAATCTTTTAAAACCGTTTCTTTGAAGAAAATCAACTCTCTTTAGTTCTTTCCGATTTCGTTTATTTTTAACCTTTATGTGAAAAATCCCCTCTTATTGGAAGTCCTTCTTGCCTATGTGTTATTTGTACCTAAAGTCACAATGATAGCTTGGTCGGGAACCACACTAGTGGATTCTGAGGGGTGCCTAACACCTTCCCCTTGGAATAATTTCAAGACCTTACCCAATCTACGGTTACTTGACTCAAACCCTCCTTAATGTCCTAATGCATTTAAATCATTAGGTGGCAACTCTTCAATTCCAAAACCCAATTCCCAAAAGGGAACGAGTTGTCTTCCCAAATGTCATAAACCCGATTTCGCGAGAAAAAGGGGGCGTGACAGGAGCATTTGGAAAAATTTTCTCAAGTCCCTGACATGGTCTAACTGCTTTTTTCACTTTATGTTCACATCATCTACATAAATCTCAATCTGCATGTGTATCATGTCATAAAATATGGTGGTCATCGCCCTCATGTAGGTTGCCTTAGCATTCTTCAAACCAAAAGGCATTACCCGATAGTAATATGTTCCCCATGGGGTGATGATTGTTGTCTTTTCTTCATCATCTTCGTCCATCAGGATCTGATGATATCCCCCTTAGCAATCTACAAAAGGCCCGATCTCATGCTTGGTATAATTATCAATCAGGATGTGGATGTTTAGTAATGGAAAGTTATCCTTTGGGCTTGCCTTGTTGAGATCACAATAATCAACAAATACCCTGGTCTTACCATCCTTCTTTAGTACCTGCACAAAATTAGCTAACCAAGTGGGATATTGAGTGACCCGAATGACTTTTGCCCTAAGTTCCTTTATGATTTCTTCTTTAATCTTCACACTCATATCAGTCTTGAACTTTCTTAACTTTTGCTTCACTGAAGGGATTGCAGGATCAGTTGGAAATTTGTGAACTACCAAATCAGTACTTAAGCACGGCATGTCGTCATACGACCATGCAAATACATCTTTATATTCAAACAGTGCTTTGATTATTTCTTCTTTGATTTGCGCTTCCAGATGCACACTTATCTTGGTTTCCCTGATATTATCCAGATCTCCTAAATTTATTGCTTCAGTTTCATTTAACTTAGTCTTGGGTTTTTCTTCAAAGTGTTTTAGCTCTTTAATGATTTTCTCAAATGTTGCTTCTTCATCATATTTTGTTTCATCATCGCACTCTAATTCTTGGATTATTATTTCATAATTAGATTGGCTTTTAAGACTCTGCTAAAATTCCTCATGCATGTCATGTCATTAAAACCAGGATAAAAAGAATTGTACAAAAGAAAAACAAAAATGAAACGCTATTAGGAATAATGAAAACGGGAAATTGTATTTCATTAAAAATAAAAGGATAGAAGGTTTTGTACATAAAATCAAGCAAAAAATAAAAGTCTAGATTACAACCCTGGAATAACCCAGATAACAGAAAGGAAAATAAAGCAAAGTACCAAAACTCCTTTTGGGTGGGGAGAGGAGAAGTTTTTCAATTGCTAAACTTCACATTCGGCCCAACGAGCTACACATCTGCATTACTGGAACCTTCCCCAATTTCCATCATATTAACCTCATCAAATAGACTGTAGAAACTCTTGATCAGCTCTTCATCAAAGTCAACTACAGGTTTCGGGACTGATGATATTGAACGTTTTACTACCCCTGGCTTGACAAAAGACTTGGAGATGCATGGAACAGGCTTAGGGAGTGACCATACTTTCTGTTTCAAACTTTTATCCCTTTTTACATCCTTCTTTGTGTGCGTGAATCCCAAACCAAATGTAATAAAACTTTCACGTGGACGCACTAGATGCACAATTAGAGATGAACACAGGCCTTTGCCCGATACAAAACCATTCTTCAACATTTCCTTTGCTACCATGACGGACGCGGAGGGTAGCTTCAGACTTGGAATGCATCCTTCCTTAGGAATCTTCTCAACAGAATTTTTTTAAAAAGTTTGGTAGACCCAAGGCCCTTTATCATCTTCAACTTCAATAAATGGAACAGTTGTGTTATTGTAAGTAGATAAGTTCTCATTACCGTGCACAACTATTTCCTACCTGTCCCATTCGAACTTTCCATTTGATGCAGAGAAGACGGGACTGCCTTAGTATCATGTATTAAGGGCCTTCCCAATAATAGATTGTAAGAGACAGCCACATCTAACACCTGAAATTCCAAAGTGAACTCAACTGGCCCTATTGAAAAGTCGAGCATTATATCACCAACAGAATCTTTCCCTCCTTCGTCAAAGCCTCGAACACATACATTGTTCATGTGGATTCTTTCAATGCCGATCTTTAACTTTTGTAGAGTGGACAGGGGGCAAACATTTGCACTAGAGCCATTATCAACCAGCATCCTTAAGAAAATAGAATCCTCGCATTTGACTGTGAGATAAAGAGCTCAGTTGTGTTTTGTACCCTCCATAGGAAGTTCATCATCTGAAAAAGAGTTCTTGTTTTCTTCGAAGATGTTGTTAGCAATCTTTCCCAAGTAATTCATTGTGATCTTATCAGGAACATGTGACTCATTCAAAATCTTCGTCAAGGCTCTACGGTGTTCATATGAATGTATCAGCAAAGACAAAAGAGAAATTTGAGCTTGTGTTTTCCTTAACTGCTCCATAATGGAATAGTCTTGCACTTTCATCTTTTTCAGGACTCCTCAGTCTCTTCTTCAGTGACTGTCTTCTTTACTGTTATTTGCATATCCTTGAATTGCTTGGCTTTCGTTAATTCCTCTATGGTAAAACATCTCCTAGAATGAGTGAGTCCCCCGGTTTCATTGACTTCTTCCTCTACTTCTTTTAATTTATATGTCACTATCACCTATTTCTAATTCCACGAGACAGCCTTTATATCTACCATTGGAAACTGGGTCACTTGCTTAATAAAATAGGGGTGGTACGAGCCCCCTTGATGACTATAACAGGCTTGTTTGGGATCCTTGGCACAACCACTTTTGACTTTTCCTAACTTGCCCCAATATCCTTCGAAGGCTCTTTCATACCCAACATAGGTTGTTTCACGTTAAGCACGCTTAGATTCTTCGTCATCCCTTCAACTGTTAAGGGCATTGCTTCTATAGAATCTAGATCCTTAACCTAGTTGCTTTCACAAGCACAAATCATCATGACGAACTTGGAATAATTCTTGGGCTCCACTTCCTTACGAACGATTTCAATCATGTGTGTTTCTGCATGGGCTGGTGAAGGGTTTTGGTTGATGTTTTGTGCATTCGGTCTCTAGACTACAATTTGATTTGTATCAATGAGCTCTTGAATTTCCCTCTTCAAATGCCAACATTTCTCTGTGTCGTGCTCCGAGGCATCAGAACAATATGCACACCTCGGAGAATAATCAACGTTCTTTAGGGGTGGATTTGGTAACTTTGACTCAATTATCCTCAAGACGTCTAATTGCCTCAACCTTTGAAACAAACTGGCATAACACTCTCCAAGCGGGGTGAAAGTTTGTTTCTCCTACTACTCTCTCTTCTATAGTCCGACCTTGGTTGAAAATTTGGGCCAGGAGGGTTTTGGTAGGGTTGTGAGGCTAGATAAGGATTTTGTGGAGTTGGAGCACACCATTGTGGGTATGGAGGGGGTTGAGTATATGATTGTGCATGGTGAACATGCTATTGAGGTGGTCTAACTGAGTATTAAAGGTATGTTGGGATGGATTAGATGGAGCTGGGGTGTAGTCTTAGGGCTGGGTCGAGGATGAGTATACTGGTGAGGTAAACCCCTCGGGCCATGCCATGATCCAGAGACAACCATAGCGACATCATCCTTCTTCTTTTTGCCTAACAAGCTTTATGTGCCACTTTGAATTGTCTATATGGTTTCTTTCATGGCAGAGTAGCTCATGATCTTGCTTCTCTTGAGTCCCTCTTCCACCATTCCTCCCATGTTTACCACATTATTGTAGGGCTTACCTATGGCTGACACTAAACGGCCAAAGTAAGTAGGTTCTAAGGCTTGAAGAAAGTAATCAACCATCTCATGTTCTTCCATCAGAGGATTGACCCATGCAACTTGCTCTCTCCATCTGAAGTCGTATTCCCTAAAGCTTTTGTTGGCCTTGTTTTCTATCTTGGTCAGGGATAGGCAATTCGGGACAATGTCTATGTTGTACTGAAAGTGCTGAGGCAAATCGTCCCATGTGTACCACCTGCTAGTGTCTCGGTGAGTGTACCATTCCAGATCCTCTCTGCTCAGACTATGACTAAATATGCCATTAATAATTCGTTCTTCCCACCGGCACCTCTCATCATACTGTAAAAGCCTCTCAAATGGGCTATAGGGTCTCCATGTCCATCGTACATGTCAAACATAGGCATCTTGAATTCAGCAGGCAATTAAACGTTAGGGAAGAAGCAAAAATCCTTGTAAGCCACACTTACTTGGCTTCCTATCCCTTGCATATTCCTCAAATATTGCTTTAAACTCTTCACTTTCCTCAAAATATCATCTTGATCCACGTTCTTGGATGGTTTCTCAGTTCAACAGGAGGTTCAAAATGAGGGATGTAGGAAGAAGGATCCGTGACTTTGAAAGTTGGTTTTGGAGCATAATATTGGGTATCTGGAGCTTGGAATGCAGGTTCACTAGATGATCGATGGAGGGTAGCTCGCGAAGGGGCTACCAAAATAGTAGCAGATGTCGAAGCAGGGTATGTGGTTATTTTGGCTGGTAGAGCATGGAAAGTTTGGGACAAGGTGTTGGGGTAGTTGTGGTAAGGGATAAAGCCCGATGCATGTTGAGGGGAAAGAGCAACGGTAGTGGGATCCTGGGCTTATGACAGTGGTAGGATGAAAGTAGGACTTTCTGTGTGATTAGAAGGGAATGAAGGTGGAGGATACCCTCTGATCCAAGCTTGATACATTTCTGCCATTTGATGCTTCAACATGTAGACCTCCTCTTTCAACCCAGACTCAGATTCCACAATGTCGCTCGATGGGTCAACAACACTTTTGTCCGATTCTTTGCTAGCCATGATTGTCTTATGCTTTAACCTGGTGTAGTGCAGATGACTTTCCAAAACGCAAACAAACTAACCACCTTTCTGGACTTAAAGTAGCACACCCAGCAACCTTGTTAGTTTCGAGAGCTTAACAGATAGGAAATCACACGTTCGTGATGCAATGCACCTAAACGCTTATACTATGTATTTGAATGATTACATATTTCATCTTGGTCTTAACTAACCCATTTTTACTCCGTATCACATTTATTTCATTTCTACCTCCCTTTAATCACTCTTGATTTTCCAACTTTGCTTCTTTCGCTCTTTTACTTTTGACGCTCTCTTTTTCTCTTTTTTTCACTTTATCCTTTCTTTTTTTTCTCTTTTTTTTGAAAAAATCTATGGCTATGATCGAATCCTATGGGGATTGCCTATGTATCATGATGCCGCATGAATCAGATCATTACGTAGTTCAGTAAATAAATGCAAAATGAAAGAAAAGAAAATTTTTGGGTTTTTAAACATTTCATTAATAAAAGACATCTTTTGGCTTTTTCTATTACAAAGACTCAGAGATACTGACTGAAAAGAACTATACATACTCGAAACAAAACCACAAATAGACTCGAAAGGAAAAAACAGAATCGAAAAGAAAGTAAAGTACAGACTCAAAAACCAAAAAATCATGAATGCATAAGATCCTCCAATGCCACTCCCGGGGCCCGCGGTACATCAGTCGATCTCGATGCGGGCCTGCGTGCAATCTCTTCCTGGAGGTGCTCTAAATCGGCCATCACCTGCGGATAAATGTCATCATAGAAACAAAGAACATGGATCTGGCCACATCTTCACATTTATGGCACTTCATTGCAACATAATCAGCTATTTCTTTGATTCTCATTCTGATGATACCCTTTTCTTGAAGCAAGCGTCCGATTTGTTGTGTATGAGCTTCCAACACCTGTGTGGCTATGCCGTTTTAGTCTTGCAGCTTTCGGACACTCTCTTATAATTGGTAAATCAAAGCATAGCAGTGTTCTCTCTCAGTTTTGAAGTTTTTTGTTTACTGAACCATTTCATTTTAGAGGGTAGTCAGCTTTTCCTTTAAGACTGTGACTCCTCTTTCATACTTTTGCTTCAACTGTTGAGTAAAACTTGTCCGTTCTTCCGTACCTCTTGCCAAATGTGCTCGAGCCTTCGCCAAGTCTTCCTCGGCCTTTGTCAAATTAGACCCACAATCATACACTTTCCTTCTCAAACTACTTAAGAGTCTTTCATCTTTTTCACTTCTTACAGGGGTTTCAACGGCTATTTTCATCTTTCGAATCTGAGCTCGGGGGCTTCATTTTCCTTATCCAACATCTTCTTTCTCCTTTATCCATGGCTTCCTACAAACCACTACCAAACTTGATGTTCCTAATTTGATCCTCTAGTTTGCTTATGGTGGTCCTATATTGGTTCTCTTTAGCTAACCAAGCTCGTTGTTCTTGATATGCATCAACAAATTCTTGGATATGGCGCCTTTTAGTTGGCCTTTCAAATTCATCAATTGTTGTGACTCTCTATCCATGCCAAGCAACATAACCAGGTTAGACCTCGCTCCTGGAAAAATCACGTACTCGGGTGTTTGCTCCCAAATACTGGCATTTGCTCCAAATCTGGCGAACCACCTCTTTAGGAAATTGGGCATCAGAGTGGATTTCCAACACGTGAGTACTAAGATCTTCATCTCTAGGAATTGTCTGGGATCTTCCAAATTGTCTCAAAACTCGGTATGGGGCATAGGGTTGGATGCTTCGGAGACCCATTAGAATGAAGTAAGGACCAGTGGTAGGCATATAAACAATCTTATCAATAAGAAGCCAACCTAATATCCATTCTATCTGATCTACGATTGTGGAATGAAGGCAGGTAATCCAATCTTTGACCCCTTCTGGCATTTTGAATCCAGCCACTCGTGTATAAAACTCCTCGATGTACTTTTTTCCCGTGGAACTATAGTTCATATATCGGGGACGGTGACAAAGATGCTCAATCATCCAGATTCGCAACAACAAATTGCACCCCTCGAAAATCCTGACTTTGGCCTTACAGAATGTGAGGGCTCGGAATATATCTGATACGATCATGAACGCGAGGGTACTCTTAGCCTGAGTAGTCAAAACATGGACAACACCGCCACACGCAAATCAATGTGCCTGTCTTCCCTTAGAAATGCCAAAAGTCCTACGAAGGCAAAACATCTATTGTTTCCCACTTTGAGCGGTTTCCTTTACTGCAGAGTCCATTTTCTGGGTCTTGAAATCCCCTTAAGTGCCCGCATCGCTGGTACAGAAAGTGAAAATTGGAAGTTCCATTTGCTAGGCTTTTAAACTTGATTTGTCTATTTATTTTTAGTAAGTCTATAAACGTGTGGGGAGTAACAGTCCTTGGAGATACCAAGTACTTGTTCTTAATCCCTCTTTACTCTATTTCTTCCAAAGTAGGTGTAAGCTCGAAATATGAGAAATGCAGAACATTGTGAGCGATGTCCCAAAATGACACCAAGTCCTCTATCAGATCACTTTTAGGTTGAATTTTTAACAGTCCAGTGAGTGCCCCCATGTATTGATTGAACATGTCTCATCCTTGTTTTCCCAAATCCCCATGCCACATGTGGAGTGCTAGTGGAATCTGATCCATAGCCTTCAATGGTAAATTCTGAACAGTGCTCATTCTGCACATTTTTAAATTAGGGTGACCAGGTTAAAACATGTGAATTTTGTTTAAAACTAACCATGAGAAGATTATATTTTTCAAAATCCAACTGAAAACAAATCATGGCTACTTTTGCAAATATGACCCTTCAGCACTTCGGGAAGGAAGATTTTAGGGCTATGTTTGCTAAGTGGCCAAAAATTAGAATAAGGATCATAGGCGGATATTCTTGCAAAAATGGCCTTTCGGCGTCCCGTCGGGACATTCTGGCTATTTGGACAAAAACGATATCACCTAACTTTATTTAGGAATAAATTACAGCATATTCATAGTTTTGGATATTTTTGCAAAAGCGGGGCTGGACCCGATGAAGGTTGCTTATTGTTGATACCCAATTTTTTCCTATAATATTTTTGAAATGCATATATACCTTTAAAACTATGCATTAGCATCAGTTGGTATTTCTCCATAATTTTTACATTTTTAAATTAATTTATATCAATATTTTATTCATATAAATAATTGCAAAATTGCATTATAGATGATTTTACAACATATGTTGATTTAATATTATCATTTACGGTCCTTTTAAGTTCCAATTATCTGGCAAATGGCCAGATGTACATCTTTTGGTTACAATTGTAATAATTTTGCAATAATAGCCCATGCATGCATCACTGCATTATTTTACCAGAAATTGGTCCATTATATTTTTAAAATATTTAATATTTATTTTTGAAGCACCTTTGTGCATGAAAATTATTTTTCTCATTGTTAATTATTTTTATAAAATAGTTTTTATCAATTAAATGCGTATTTAATAAATAGCCCTTTTATTTTCAGACCTAACCCATTTCTGATGATAATGCGCTTCTGGCTAAACAACCCTCTATAGAAGAGCCCAAAGATGTGGTCTTTTCAATGAATCCCACCAGTGCTGCAGGACCTGATGGTTTCAATGGTAGATTCTTTTAATACTGCTGGGCAATTATCCAACATGATCTCCTTAATGTGGTCCTTGCCTTTTTCAATGGTAGCACAATGCCAAGACACATGACTCAAGCATGCCTTGTTCTACTTCCCAAGGTTTAGTTCCCTAACTCATTAAGTGAATTCAGACCCATAAGCCTGAGTAATTTCCTCAATAAGATCATCTCCAAGCTCCTTTGTTCCAGACTTGCCCCTATCCTTCCTAAAATTATCTCTGCAAATCAGTCAGGCTTTGTTAAAGGGAGGAGCATATCTGAAAACATCATGCTGGCACAGGAAATTGTCCAGGGCATCAAAAAGCCCAACATTGGAGCAAATGTGGTTGTCAAACTTGACATGGCAAAAGCTTATGACAGAGTGTCCTGGGCTTACACTTGTATTGTGATGAGGAGACTAGGCTTCTGTGAACTCATTAATTATATGATTTGGAGAACCTTGTCCAACAATTGGTATTCTGTGATTATCAATGGGGTTAGATGTGGTTTCTTTCACTCCACTAGAGGACTCAAACAAGGTGATCCTCTTGCACCATCTCTGTTTATTATGGGGGCTGAATTACTTTCAAGAATGCTCAACAAGCTTACCCATGACCAATTCTTCAATGGGTTCTATATGGAGAAAAGAGGCCCACAGGTAAATCATCTCAGCTTTGCAGATGATGTGATTATCTTCACATCTGGATCTAAATCATCACTCCAAAAAATCATGAAGATCTTGGGTGACTATGAATCTACTTCTGGTCAGCTCATTAACAGGAACAAGAGTCATTTCATGACCTCTCCTTGTGCCTTTCCATGCACCATTAGGAGAATCCAACAAGTCACTGGCTTCACCAAAAAAGACTCACCCTTAACATATCTAGGGTGTCCTCTTTACACAGGAAGGAAAAGGATCATTCATTTCAATGGGATTCTATCCAAGGTGGTTGGTAGAATTAGGGGTTGGCATGGTAGGCTTCTCACATATGGTGGCAGAATCACCCTCATCAAGCATGTCCTGCAATCCCTCCCCATTCACTTGCTCTCAGTTGTGTCACCTCCTAAAACTATTCTAAGGCAAATTGAGAAACTATCAGCCAACTTCTTTTGGGGCATGGACAAAGAAAGAAATAGATATCATTGGGCCTAATGGCACAGACTGTCCAACACACAGGATGAAGGGGGTATAGGCCTTAGAGCAATTGAGGATGTATGTAAATCAATGGAATTCAAGCAGTGGTGGAACTTCAGATCCAAACAATCCTTGTGGGGTAATTTTTTACTAGCCAAATACTGTCAAAGATCTCACCTTGTTTCCAAAAAGTGGGACTCTGGCCAGTCCCAAGCCTGGAAAAGAATGATGCTAAACAAAAACGAAGCTGAAGGCCACATTCAATGGAGGCTACACTCAGGTAATGTTAGCTTTTGGTGGGACAATTGGCTAGGAATTGGTAACCTTGCAAGCTTCAGGGAAGGTTCCACCAGACCTGGGAATGTCAAGGTGTCTCAATTCTGGAATTCAGGCCAATGGGACCTTCAGAAAATATCCACAATTGCACCCACATCCATGATCCCTCATATTATCCACACCCCCATCTACTATAATCCTCAAGCTCTAGATACCCCCATCTGGAAACCCACAACAACAGGTAAATTCACTTGTGCTTCTGCCTGGGAAGTGATAAGGGCCAAGAAACAGATCTTACTCACCAACAAGTGCATTTGGCACAAAAGAATCCCATTCAAATGGTCCTTCAACCTTTGGAGAGCTCTCAGAAACAAGCTTCCAACAGATGAAAGGGTGGCTAGATTTGGTCCACCTACTGTTACTAGATGTGTATGTTGCATCCAACCTCGGGCAGAAGATGTACATCACATATTTACCTCTGGGCACTTTGCCAAAGCCATTTGGAAACACTACTCAGGCCCTGTTGGCATCTCCCTCAACCACATGTATTTGAGCCAAATTTTGACAACATGGTGGATGGTTAAAAGAACAAACATAGTGCAGAGAATGATCCTTGATACCCTTCCTGTTATCATCACATGGAACCTCTGGAAAAATAGGTGCAGTGCTAAGTATGGTTCAAAAACCTCATCCCTTGCTAGAACCATATTCTCCATTAATTCTGATATCCAACTCCTCCTGAGGAGCACCTATGATCACATCCAATGGCCCTTCAAATGGAATGAACTCTACCCTTCTATTGAAATGATCAAGCAACTTCCCAAAGTACAATAGGTAACATGGAAAAGACCTGCTGCTGGATTTGTGAAGATTAATAGTGATGGCAGTGCATTATCAAACCCAGGGCAGATAGGGGTAGGGGTAATCATCAGAGATCACAAGGGGCAGTTCATTCATGCCATCACACCACCCCTGGGCATTGGTACCAACAATCAGGCAGAAGCAGAGGCTGCATACTTGGGAATCCAATGGTGCATATCAAAAGGCTACACCAAGATACACCTGGAAGCAGACTCAGCCCTTCTAATTCTATGGCTAACCACTGAAACAAACCCATCCTGGACCATCCACATGCAGATTCAGGAAACCAAAAAAGCATGCCAGCAGTGTGAAGCCATCACCTACAGTCACATATATAGAGAAGGAAATTACCCTGCTGATTCACTGTCGAAACTGAGTCATGAAGTACCTGATACCATTCACTACACCACTCTTAATGTGCTCCCAAGTCACATTAGGGGTCAGGTACACTTGGACCAAATGGATACACCTGCCTTCAGACACAAGACAACCAATAAAATCCAAATACCACCAAACTTGAACACCACCTCATCTAATGGTTATGGTTGAAGAACTTCAGCTTTGGGTAATTGGTCAAAATACCCTCAAGACCATAGATGTGCAACAGGATAGCCTCAACAACAATAAACTCAGGCAGCCCTGGTTGGACAAGGTATTTTTTCTAACATTGTTTGTTTTCTTGCAGGTACTTCACCCTGTTAACTTACCTAATCCCATGTTGAATTTCCAGAGTGTGGTATTAACCCTTGGGTTCAATCTCCTGGAATATCAATAGAGATTAGCTGTAAAATACAGAGTGAAGGCAAGCTACTACAACATAGGAAAACACAGCCCCAGGTCCAGCCTCCAAACTGAAACACAACCCAACAAAACCCATGCAATCCAAAGCTGTGCAAAGTGTTACTGCACCAGAAACAGCCTCAACTACCCATGCCATGTATTTTGCATTATACAACCTCCTCTCTCCCACATACCTCACAGCCAAGACCTCTCTCACCCACCAGAATGCAACAGAAGCACTGCTCACCACCCTTATCCCCAAAAATCCAATCACAAACACTGCAGTAATCCCAAGAAACTGCAGTGTACCTCTCCAAAAATCATCCTTTGCAATCCCTGCATATCTGAGAGTGTTTCTCAAAGGAACATACTCTCAGCTATAATGCAATCTTCAGGGCTCTACCATGTACCCCTACCCTCAGTCTCATCTCCAGTCCACACAAGAACCTGGAGATTGAGCTCCCTCTTTCTGACTTGTTTGTTGAATTTTGCAGGTACTCTGGATCATATGGCACAGTTTAAGCTCTTGCAGTTAGTGGTATTAGCTTTCATGAGGCTCATTCTACTGCAAGTTCATAAACTGTTCCCCTTTAAAGACCTCACAACCAACAAAACACCTGTCCATCATACCTATGAAAGGCCAACAACTCAGAATGTAGCCAAGCAACAACAACCAATGCTTCTATGTTCAAAGCCTTTCCCACCTACCATCACCATTCTTTTGCATCACATCATCATGAGCATCTACATACCTGACTATAGTCTACACAAGAACCTACAGTCAGGATGTAGAATAGGGATAAACAACTGCTCCCCT
Organism: Nicotiana glauca; assembly: GCA_026770625.1. NCBI lineage: Eukaryota > Viridiplantae > Streptophyta > Magnoliopsida > Solanales > Solanaceae > Nicotiana > Nicotiana glauca. The sequence continues at coordinate 24,004 of MU744594.1, read as the reverse complement.
TTCCCCAGTTTCACCTCCAGTATCCACAAGAACCTGGAGTGTGACCCCCCATTTTCTAACTTGGTTTCTTGTTTTGCAGGTACACTGGATCAAGTGAAGCATTCTCAGGCAGTGGTATTAGTATCCTTGATGCTCATTCTGTAGAGAATGCATCATTTGATCCAACTTTCCCAATGGATCATCATAATCCAAAAGGACAGCACATGGAAACCACCTCTTCAACCACATGCATGTTATTGCAAGCTCCTCCTCATTTGGACTATGGCTAGAGATGTTGATTTACTACAGATACATGCTCATGCAGCCACACCTATGTCACATATACTCAAGAAAACAAAGTCACTTCAATGCTCACACTCTCATGTCAAGTATGTGCAGCAAACTCCTATAGACTTGGCATCATGGACTCCTCCTGCCAACCAGCTTATGCCTAGCTCCCTTGTGCACCCATTCCAAAGCTTTGTTGAAGATAGTTTATTTCAATCTCTCAAGTTTTTTGTTAATTATTCACAGGATTTCCTACATCTATTTAGATTTAGAGGATGGTGTACTTGGGGAATTTTCTCCAAAACCATCTCTTTTGTAAACATAGGAGAACTTAACTTATGTATAGTTATCCTAGTTTTTGCACAACAGGTTTTTGATTACCAATTTGCCTTTAGCTTAGGCAATTGGACCAATAGATTAGTACTAGCTTACCATAGATCACAAGTGCAATTTGTTCATCATGAGTTGAGGCACAAATGCACTTGCCCATGTATTGTACCTTTGGAGGTCAGGTTTATGTCCCCCTCCTTTGTTGTACTATACTTTTTATTATATGAAAATTAACCCTAGGCACAATGCCTAGTGGCCTTTTATAAATAAATAAATTAAAAAAACCCCATTAAATCAACCCAATTTCAATTCTCCCCTTTCCCAATTCAATTAAACTCGACCCAAAATCCAACCAGCCCAAACCAATTAAAATTCTACCCAGCCCCTAACCCCTTTTGATCTTGGTCGTTGATCACAGAGATCAACGACCATCGTTTACCTTTTCCTTTTTTAGTGCTAATGACCCCTAAACCCGAGTCATTTGTCACCACCCGCTGCTCTGAAACCCTCTCTTCTCTAGTTCTCTCCGACACCAAACTTTAATCCTAGCTGCCGCCACCCAAAACCAGCCCTAATGTCTTCGATTCCTACCCGCTCCATGAATTTCTATGGTGTTTGAGACTTATTGTCTCCTACTTCCCTTGGTTGCTCGATTTTGTGGATTTCGTGAAAGGCCCTCGAAGAGATCTAGTCCAGATCTCGTTCAAAACTTTCCAAGAGTCTGTCTATGATCTATTGAGTGCTTTTTATCGATGTTTTATAGCTCAAATCTTAGATTCAAAGGCCAGATTCTCTTTACCCTTTCCCTCTTCTTCAGAACCTAATGTTTGGACTTGAATCGGTTAAGATTTTTGTAGATATGGAATGATTCTGAGATTCATCACTGATTTTTCTTAGGGTTCCCTTATTTCTTTACTAATTAACCGATTTTTGAGCACTTGTCATATTAGAGTTTGGTCTTCTTGTTGTTTGTTGGTCAAATCTCTGTGCATCTGAAGTGTTTTCAAAATCCCACGGTTGTTCTTTAAGGTTCTTTTATTTCTCTACTACTAACCAATTTTTAGCACAATGCTATTTTTGACTTCTGTGACTTATATTGTTCGAATCCCTGTATGTTTGAAGTAATTTCAAGTTTCCATGGTTGTTTTCTTTAAGGGTTCTTTGACCTCTATACTGTCAATCAATTTTAAGTGTTTTCAAATTAAGGTTCTTCCCAGAATTTTCTTCAAGAGGTTTTTCTACTTTCAATGATAAAAATGTTCATCTCTTTACGTACTTGGTTAATCTTCTATTATCCCTATTTCTGTGAACTAGTCATATTAGCTGGCTCTATTTAGGGATTTGAGTGATTTTCCTGTTAAGTCCGATATTCTTTGGGATTTTGTTGCTTAATTGATTTCTTTTTGGGGAATTCGAATAATTTTTTCTTAATTAAAATTAGTATTTTCCGAAATGTTTTACTAGTTCCCCTATTCTGGCTAATTACATTTGCCTTAATTAGTTATCAGTAGTTTGAGGATTTGATGGAATCCTTATATGGCATGGTGTTGATTTATTACCTTATTTGAGTCCCAGTTTTGACCGTTAATTGATTGCCTCCCAATTAAGGGGCCTATTCCGGACTCCTCTATGGGAATTGATTCTATGACTGATTAATTGCTCCTAATTGATTGAATTGCGATTCTTTTACCTTATTTTTATTCACCCCTCTGCTCCTTCAACACACGAACAATAGTTCAGAATACACACATACACATTCAAACACTCTCTCTTTCTTTGCTACTTGTGTTGATTGTTGGTCTAGCCGGCTGAAAGCCAAGGCTAGTCATTGGATTAGCACCTGCTTATTTCATATTCTGCACTTTTCTTCTTTAATTGATATGTCTCTAGTTAAATTCTAAAACTCAACCTTATGTGATGTATGTCTATACACCCATGTTTATTCCTGCATTGGTTACTCAACTTGTTTCTCTGTTTGTTGTTATTAAGCATGTCTAAGTTATGCCTTATGTGTAATCAGCATGTCTATTTAACTTAGTTCTTTGATACCTGCCTAGCATGTTTACTTAGATCCCTTACCCCCTTCCCTTTTAATGGGTATGGCTGTGTAACTACTTAGTTTTCTAGTACCTTTCAGTTAGTCCTGATTGTACGTCCCATGGTGTTCAACACCTCTATCTCTTCAACATGATCCTGCTACATCTCTTATCTAGATCTTAATTGATTAGTACCATGATTGACCTAATTCAGTAGACTCCTGGTGGTTCTGTACACTTGTCGTATCAAATGCTTCTGTTTATGTGGTTTCAGCCCTATATGTTCACAATCCCTTCACCCATTTTTTATAAGTTTACTTGTTATGTGAATTTGAGTACTCTATGACCAATTAGGTTGTTTGTTGAGCATGCTTTATTCAAGGTGATTTCAAAACTATTGCTTTTACTCCTAGTATTCTTCTCAAAAGCTGGTCACTCCCAGTATCTTTAAAAAAAAGGAAAGTTGTTTCTAAATCTCTTTTGTTTCTAACTGTTTTACTAAGTCTTTTAAAAATATGCAAAGCACTCTCACCCTACTCTTAGACTATTAAGTTCTGCCCATCTGGTGTATGTACTGCTTAGGGATCCTTGAGATCTCTCTGAACTCTGGCATACCAGGGGTGACCCTTCCACACTGGACACAACCAATCCCTATCTGAGAAAAGTCTTGGTGCAAGCACTGTCAAGGATCCTTGAGGTCCTTAGGAAACTCTGACACACCAAAACACACTATTGGCTGTGAGATCTTTGGCTTCTGAGACTGTATTGAAGGCCTGGTATCCCTAGGTTCACTTTGGGCCTAATTCAAGCTCCCTATAGTGTAGTTTACATTTATTTATGCAATTCATTTGATCCTGGTTTGTAATAATATTCCTTGTAAAAAGATATAGGTGTAATTAGTAAAAATGGGAGGGTTCCTATATGATTTTTATGGGGGAACTGGGTAGAAATCCTACGTTAGGTTTACATTATGATGATTTGCAATAGAAATCATACTTTGGGATTATGTTGAGCTTATCTGCAATAAGAATCATGTTTTAGGTCTATGTTGTTTGCATTAGAAATCCTGCCTTAGGATACTCACGTTTACTGCCTTTGCATAGTAGAAATATGTTATAAGTTCATCGCTTCTTTCTCTGACTTTGCATAAGTTATTATCATTTGGAAATCATGTCATTAAACTGCTGTTGTAATCTTACTTAATAAAAATTGATCACCTTTATGTGCATTAGAAATCCCAATTTAGGACTCTATTTGCATTGTCTCCAAATCACGTCTACATCGCATAAATGAATAACTATCTATAAAAGGTTTAAGAGTAGTCCAACACATTGGTATCATGTTCTAGTATAAATATGCATAATATCATTGTTGTATGAGTAATCACCTAGATCAGTATGCCTATAGGATTGAATGACTTCAAGTTGCTTCAACTAGTTCTCACAATTATGATTGCATACAAACCCCCGCCTAGGCAAGCCTTAGGTAATTAATGGTCTTATAACTGTGAAATTCGGTCTATTTATGTGTGAAATCGTCTAGGTTTAACAGACTATCAAATCAATAGGTGAGCTGATTAGGGTTCTACCACTTTGCTTTAAAGCAAATGTTGCATATTCTATGTTTGAGATGTTCATTTAGATATCATGTTCTAAGGCTTTTTAAATTTCTTCAAAATCAGTTGGTTTAGACGTGCTACGTATCTGTTTATGTGTGGAGGTAAAATGTGATGACCCAAAGGGTCATCACCTGTTTTTCTCATTTGTTTTGTGCTTCCGAGGCCTTGAAAACATCATTTTCTATTGCCTCAATTTGCGTGCGCAGTCTGGGCGCGTAGCCGAAAAATTTTTGTGTTGAAAAATGTGAACTCTGTCGAAAATTTGAAGAATTTTGATATTAATATGATTATAGCTGATTTTGGTCAACATTTTTGGTAAACGGACCCGGACCCGAGATTGGACGATCCAGAAAGGTCCGTAGAAAATTATAGGACTCGGGCATGTGCCCGGAGTCGAAATCCGAGGTCTAGAACCTGAGTAAAAGAATTTTTCTGTTAAATTATTTTTCTGAAATTATTAAGGAAAATGAAAATGAAAATTGATTAAAAGAC